>VXBS01003424.1:51820-125649 GCA_013400255.1 Sitta europaea | reverse complement strand
AAAGAAAAAAAAAGAAAAAGGCAAACACATACCTTAGTCCCAAAGAAACTCATTCAGCACAGAAGGCAGGTTTTAGAGGGGCTCAGTGGAAATGTGGTGAGTTTGCTATATATACACCCAACGATCGCAGGGTTTTTTTGAAATTGCTCGCTTAGTCTGTCTTAATTGCCAAGAAACGAAGAAAGTAAATGCTGTGTTCCCAGAATAGCCACCTGCTGCACCCCAGGGAATCAAATCCATCAACACCAGTGGGCTGTGAGCTGGCCAGGGCTCACAGCCTCACGCAGATCCTCCCCTCTCTGCTGCCATCCCGTAGCAAAGGAGCCAAGCATCTGCTCAGGGGTGTGCTGGACCAGGAGGAGAGGGCATCCACTGCCCTGCTGTATTTCAGCAGCACAAGGCACAGAGATCCCCCTTCAGGCCCAAGAGATGAGACTGCACCAGCAGCAGAGATGGATTTTAGATCCTTCCACATTCTTTGTATGACTGGGAAACCAGTCCTTTCACACCCAGACCCCAGTCTGAAGGAGATAACTTGAGGTCCCATCTCCAGCTCTGTTCTGGAAGAAGTGGCTGAAGGAAAGGTATGAAAATCCCAGCCAGCTTGAGGAAACTTTGGGAGTGATGGGGCTTTCTTCAAAACCCAGATTCAGCAGTTTCATCTCCTGCCTAGTGCCAGTGTGAAGCACAACAATATCCCAATTCCCAGCTGACAGCTGCACAAGGTTCGATCTTTGGTTTGGTGAGCACAAATCACCTTGCTGGTGACCATCACATATGAGACCTCTCTACACACCATCCCTCACCTGCCATCAGCTCCTCCCATCCCCTTCAGATCTGCAGTCCCTGGAAAGAACAGAGGTGCCTTTGCCACCAAAAAGCAGAAAAGCACAAGGGTTTTAAGATGCAGCCAGGCTAATTAAAGAAATCTATTTGCATAAGAGCCTGAAAGGGCCACAAAGACAATTAGAGGGATGGAGTGCCTCTCCTGTGACAAAAGGCTGAGAGACTTGGGACTGTTCAGAAGACAGAAGGCTCAGGGGAGACCTTAGAACATCTACAAGAGAGCTGGAGAGGGACTTCAGACAATGGCATGGAGTGACAGGGCAAGGGGGAACGACTTCAAACTGACAGAAGACAGGGTTAGATTAGGTACTTGGAAAAAATTGTTTCCTGTGAGAGTGGAGAGGCCCTGGCACAGAGAAGCTGTGGCTGCCCCATCCCTGGAAGTGCTCAAGGCTTGGAAGTGGCTTCAAGCAAGGGCCATGGCAGCAGGGTAGGAACAAGGTGATCTTTAAGGTCCCTTCCAACAGGAACCATTCCATGATTCTACAATTCTGCAAATCAAGCACAAAACCAGGAAATCACCTCCAGCAATAGCTCTTGTGTTCAGTGAATGCAGCTGGACAATCTCCCAGTCTTCAAAGGGAGGTTGGCTGGAGACCTTCAAGCACCCCTAGCATGTGGAGGTGCTTCATGCTCCAGCATGGGGAGATGCTGGCTGAAGTGTCAAGGGAAGTTCATGTTGAAGGTGCAGGACTGCCTGGATGACTCAGTGGCACAAAGGCAGCTGCAGGGCTGAGTCATGTGTCCCTTGTCCCTGTTCCTGGTACCACAGGTCAGCTCTTTCATGGCTTCTGCGAGATGACATCACCAGGCAGAACATTTGAACATCACCCATCTTCACTTCCCAGCCTGTGGTTTATTGTCCCTCCCTCCCCCACCCTTCCAAGGCTGATTCACAAAGATTTTTAATTCCTGAGTGAGACAAAATAATTGTATTTGGGAACAAATGTTACAGCTAGAAAGAACAGTGAGCAGAAATCTTCCTGCTGGCATCGGCTGGTGCCACAGCCCAGCTCAGAATCAGCTCCAGGGCTGGTGCCAAAGGAGGAGACCCACCACCACAACCAGCTCCAAGGCTTGGGACATGGCCCTAACCCGCTGTGGAGCACAAAGGGGTAGTGGGGTTGGTTCACAACAATGAGATATTTCTCTCCCTATCTGTCCCCTACCCTTCAGCTGTGTTATTAAGGCCCCCACATTCAGACAGGAAAGGTTCCACTCAGGGCAAGGGGCACATCAGTGTGGCCAAAATCCATGCAGAACAAGGGGGTAGCTCTGAACCACGTGGCATCAGTTACAAAGAGTCCACCAAACATCCCATCCAGCGAGGTTCTCACGGGCAATCCCACCTCTCCTGGCCCAGCCAGGAGCCAAACCCACACAGCACCCCTGAGAGGTGTGAGTGGTGGGGATCTTGGCCCCAGCAGTGTCCCCAGAGTGCCACTGACCAGGGCCAGCTCAGAGCACCAGCACACACACTCTGGGCCAGCCCATTCCACCTCTGCTGACACCACGGCAGCAGAGCACCGAGCAAGGTTCAAGGCTCACCTCCAGTGCTGACTGTGCAAATTAAAAAGAAGCTAAAAATAGGAGAAGAAAGGAAAAAACAAAACCTAAAAGCACCACACATTTGTATTGCAAAGAAAGCTCTGGGATCAAAACCACTGGACTGAGACATTACTGACAGAAAGAAAAATTCCTGAAAAGCACAATGAGGTCAGAGATGACACCTATCAAGGCTGGAAAGCTCATTAAACACATCCAGGCTGTTGAAAAAAAATTAATTGCAGATTGTGACAAAGTGAGGTTTTCCCCTACACTCTCCCTACTGAATGTGAGATCAGCTGCTGGACACCTGAGGTGGTGCTGGTGATTCACCAGCTCCTTGGCCAAGTACCTGAATGAGACCAACTAATTTCCCAGGAACTGGGAAAATTTTTGTTTGGTTTACATGATTTAAATGCCTTAATGCTCATTTTCTGCTGCACCCAATGCAGGTGCCTGTATCCATCACCTATCCCTACTCTGCCTACCCTGCTCCCAGACCAATCATCTACAGCTGCAGGCATAAAATGGAATTGGCAGCTAAAGCCAATGCCCAGCACAAAGCAGAAAGCACTGATGGGGGAAGGGGCAGTTGTGACACAGAAGAATTCACACACTGGTGCCACACACACCCTCAGGAGCCCCAGAACAGCTCCCACTGTGCTCAGGGAGGAACGAGCACAGAGAGAGGGACACCAGCACCAGCAAACCACAGGAGGAGTAAATCCACACAACAGCAGGACTCACCTCCACCCACTTCCCATTGACTTCCATGAAGAGGACGCAGAAAGGGTCGGATTTGGAAGTGACATCCCTGTCCAGAAGGTTTTGGCCGCAGATGGACAGCTCGACTTTGCAGACGCAGTACTGGGAGCCGACGGGCCCCGCCGGCGTGGGGGGCACGGTGTACGCCATGGGCTCCGGGGGCAGCAGCTCCAGGCACTCTGTGGGACAGGACAGGGAGAAACCTCAGTGCTGGGAGGCAGCAAACATTCTGTCAGCACTGCTGAGCTGGGCACAGACGGCATGGCCACAGGCAAAGCCTCCTGCTCGAAGTTACACCTGTGATCTAAGCCATTGAGGCTTTCCTGGCTCCATCTCCAGATGTCCTGAGTGGAAGCCCAGCAGAGCATCCATGACCTGAGTTTGCTCCACAAATAACAGATTTTTAAGGAAAGGTAACATCTTACCCCATCAAGGGAGAGGGAACTCCCCGAACTCTTCTTTCAGCGTGCTGGGCTTTTGTTTGTACAGAGGAGCCACATTTCCACAGCATCTTTCAGCACAAGCCTGATTGTTGTCTGGCTGTCCCCAGGCAACAGACCACGGCCCTAAGCTACGAGGGGCAAACTTGAGCTCTGCCCTGCAAATCATCATAGGGAAAGGGGTGAGACCGTGAGGATGAGTGTGAGGCAGGGCAGCTCCAGCCCTCGATCAGCCCCAGCCCTCGATCAGCCCCATCTCCACTCAGCTCCCGAGGCCAGCAGAGACCTGGCTCTGGCAGCAGTTAAAAAGTGGCAATAGTTGTTTCAGAGAAGTGAAGGTTAATGTGACAAGCACTGCATGACCTGGAGCACGATTTACAGAACTCTGACTAAAAATCCATTTAAAATCTTATCAAAAGTCTGCTACCAAAGCCATTTTGCAGAGATTAATGCATTTTATACCATTATTAGTGCAAAACCCCATCCCACAGGTCAGTCTTGACTTCTGATATATCTTTCACTTGTCACAAACCACCTGTGGTCTTCAACAGAGAATAAAGGGGAGAAAAAAGAGAAAAAAAAAAAAGGCATTTTCAGATTAATTTATACTAACAAACGTTTGTGGCTATGGTTGCTAGTGGAGGGTGAGCTCTTCTCAGCAGCTGCTTCAATATCTTTTGTCTTCAAGAGTGGCTCCTGGCTCATCCACTTTATCTGAAACCCCCAAACACTGCCTTCCTCCACCTTGATAAACCATCTGCTTCTGTTTGGCATTGAAACCCCAATTAATATTATCTATTTGTTTTACCTGGGTATGAGTATTTACAAGCCCTTGTGCTGCTGGGAGCTGGGCTGCTGCCCTTTTCCCTCGCAGCCCAGCTTCCAAGCTGGAATGGGGATGGAGGGTGGGGACAGGGTGATCCCAGCAGGGCTGTGGGAGAAGGAGTTCCAGGCTCACCACTGGCTGTCCTGAGAGCTCAGCCCTGCTGCAACGAATTCTGAGCAGAAGACACCTCCAGCTCCCAAGGCTTGGAGCCCTCCTCTCCTGCCTGCCAAAATTTTTGCTTGGTACCAGTAAACACAAGCCTGGTTTTAACCCCCACCAGTAAACACAAGCCCTTCACCCCAGCCTGCTGCTCAGGGAAAGAGTGGTACAACCTTCCCAGCTCCATAAGAACTCAGAAACTTCTCCAGAAGAAGGAAAACCCCATCCCTGGCTGCAGACACCCAAGGTCCCTTTCCCAAGCATGGCTCCCCCTTGCCCAGACCAAGCCTGTCTTGTGCCATCACTCCCTGTGCACAGCAGCACAATGCCAGGACAGTGGCACTGTCACACCACAGTGGTGGCACACGTGGGCAGCCTTCCACCTACTGCAGCTTTAAGGAAGAACAAAGTAAAAGAAGTAAAAGTCCTCATGGTCCATCCACCATGGCTGGGGGACCAGCTCCAAGGTGCCCATCCCTGTCTCTGCCCCACCCAAGCCTGCGTTGCCAGCTGCAGCTAAAGTGAAGATTTTACTTAATTATTTTTCTTTAATGCACAGATCATGTAATCAATGTCTTAAAATAGCCAAGCCTGTTCTATTTATGCTGCTGTCTGTCTGCTACTCCCTCTGAAAAGCAAACATGGGGCAGCTGTGCTGGCATGGACCTGGTCCTGCCAGAGCAGGGAGATTTGGGCTGGGTTTTTCCATGTCCCCTTCCCCCAGATCTCAGTTGTCTCTCATAAAAAACAGAGGCAGCAAGTGACTCAGTGGAAAAACCTTTTTTTCCCAGGGCTGGCAGACACCAAAACATCCTCTTGGTGCGCAGCACATCACCCGTGCTCCAGCCCTGAGCTCAGCCTGTCCAGCTCCCCAGGGCAGGCACAGTCAGGACAGGAACTGGGATGAGGAGATGGCCAGCACCAGCCAGAGCAAACACTGGAAAGCCACCTCTCCTGCCACTGCACTGGCATGGACCCAGCACCTTCCACAGAGCCAGCTGTGTGTTCAGACCCTGCTGCCTCAGCACCAGCCACGGGTGCCCCCAGCTCAGAGGCTTCATCTGAGGCACCATCAGCGAGCCAGCACCATTGTAAGCTTTAAATTCAGGGGGTATTTGAGCTGGCACCAAAAGAGTCGGTATGCCATCATCTGTACTCCAGTCTCTCCCCACATTTGCTGCCCTGATCAAAGTCCTGTGAACTCAGATGTTCTCCTGGGGTGCAATCCCAGCTGCCACCCCGAGCCAAGCACACAGACACGTGGCCTCCCAACAAAACACGGCCAGGTTACCCATGAGGGGTCTCAGGGACAAGCCTGAAGGTTTGACTGCCCCCACAGTCCCACCTGCTACCAAGGGGTGTCACAGGAGCAGGGCCAGAATGCAGGGACATGGTCACCAAATCCTCTTGGGGCTCCAGCTTCCAGGACTGTCTGAACTGAACATCTTGGTGCTTACAACTTTCAAGTACTTTCTCCTCCATGGCTCAGTCACTTCCAAGCTGCTCCATGCCCACAACATCCCGCAGACTCGGGGCACACATGAGCCCTGGGGTTGCCCTGAATATCTAAAAATATCTAGCAGTCCCAGAGCAGAGTCTCATCCCATGGCACACTAATCTCTACAGCAGATTGCCAAACCACTTTTACAAAGTGTAAAAGGTCAGCAGAAAAACCTGGGAGCTTTATTTCCTCTCCTATCTGAAAGGGAAAGAGGGGAAGGAGATACCTGTTTTGCAAAATAACTCGTGACTGAAGAGGTCCCCCTTCCCTCTGCAGAAGAGCAGCCCCATGAGCAGCAGTTCCTCAGGCTGTGTTAAAACTCCATTTTAAGCATTAACAAGAAAAAAGAGGGGAAAAGAAAAAGGCTGTGCTTTAGGTGGAACATTTGAGAGGGGCGGGGGGGTGTTCAATCTTAATAGTGCCCTAAATTCAGTGATCTCTGAAAGAAAGAATTAAAGAAAGAATTCCCTTTCATAGCCAATACCAGGCATATTTGAAACAGACACAGAAGTACCAACACCCAACAGTGATACTGTGCAAAATCCTGGTTTGTCCATGCCAGGGAACAGGAGATCCTTCTTTGGGATGATCCACAGTTTCTGTAAGAGCCCACAAAATTCACCTGTTACTGTTTCCCCACTAAGGCTGTCCCACTACACCCTACTGCAATTGTGGAAGCAAAAATCCTTTCAGGAAAGCAAAAATGAGAGAGGAGTATCACACAGGTAAACTGGGGCTATTATAAATCACATATCTGAGCTCACAGGCAGTGGAGACACAGAGGGAGAGCAGCAGTACCTGAGGGAGGATTAAGGGCAGGTGAAAATGGGTTATCAGAAGACTGAAGCAGGAGAGGAGCGTGAGGATACAGAAACTGGTTACCCAGAGCAGCAGCAAAGCTGAAACACAGGACACATGGGGCTGGAGACACCAGGAAAAGCCTGGATGCACTGCAATGGACACCCAAGGCAGCTCCCCACACCACCACGACTCACAGTGGTCACTTTCCCCTCTCCTGCTGACAGTCATCTCCAGAATTCTTCCACAAAACAATAGCATTTGCCTCTCAGTCCCACCTAGGCAGTTCAGTGGATCCACAGCTTGCACCTGGTGCTTTTAGCAGCCTTGGTACCTTCTGCACACAGGTGCAATTAATTATGTACACAGCACCTTGCTGCCAGCCCTCCAGCAAATGCCTCTGCCACAGGTGAGCAGGCTGGGAGGTGGAAAGGGATGCTTGGTACATCCCTGTAGACGTTCCTTGGGTACCTGCTACCATCAGAGGAATTCATCTCTCCCACTGGGCAGGGAAAGGCTGAAAATTGCCTCTGAGCATCCCAGCACAGCTGGGACTGAGCTCAAATTCTTCTAAATTCACAGATTTGGGGTAGATCCAGCAGAGAGAGATGTCCAGGCAGGGCTCTTGTTTCCAGCCTCACACACGAGTCCCACAGTCCTGCCTGCTGGAAGCCAAGGGGACTGTACTGAGATCCTTTGGCACCTCATACAGAAGGACAAAGTGTTTCAGGACAATCTAATAAAGGTTTTTCATCCTTCCTGATGGAAAGTGTCTCTAATGAGCTACAACAGACAATGCTGCACGTGCTGACAGCTGAGCTTCTCACAGCAGCACTGCGAAACTTCCCCTCAAGGGCTGGTGGCCACTGGTGTGACAGTGGCTGCTTCTCTGTTTCGTGCTTGGGCCATCCCAACCCACCGTACAGCTCCTTTCAGACTGCTGCTGTCCCAGAAAAGCTCTCACCCACCATGTCTGTGCAGGTTTGGTGCCAGTGAGGGCAGTGCCACCTTGCAGAAACCCCAAGCTGCACCAACCAGCACATGGGCAGCACCCAGCAAAGCTTCTCCAGGGTGTGACAATCAGCAGAGCCCTGAGAAGTCACTTGAGGTAACCTGGGAGTCACAAATCACAAGAAAACTCCGAGGCACACCCTGTGGCACCAGAGCTGGGCACTCCCAAAGTAGCTCATCTCATTTTGAAAATATCACCTGAAAAGCAACTCCAAAGCAATTTCCCATGCCCAGTACAGAGCCGAGACAGCCACAGCTGATCTCAAGCATGGATCCACCACCCTCCAGCAGCCTCTCGGCCATCCCCACACGTGGCACAGCAGCTGCTGGACTCCGGGAGGCAGTGGCTTTAGTGAAGAGCCTGGTGCACACTGAAGTGTCACAGGGTAGGAGTGCCTCCTCCACACAGCCTCCTCCTGCCCTGTATCCCCGCTCTCTGTACCACCTCACAGCCCTGACCAACTGTCCCCCTGTGACCACCAAACTGGCCACCCTGGCTGCTTCCTCCACGTGAGCAGGATCAGGAAGGACCTGGGGCTGCTCTGTCCCGAGATATGAGAGGAAAACCAGACACTTTTATGTGCTTCTGGCATGGAGGCTTCAGGCAGAGCCTGCCCTGACACTGCGGACCAAAGAGCAGGTTTCTTCACCAACCCTCTACAGATAAAGTCTGAAAACGTCCCCCAAAGTACCTCAATATCTAAACGCACTTACCGATGAGAAACCACGAGCCCCAAAGCAGGAGAGCCAAGTGCTCCAAAGAGAGGGGTGAAGCTCTCAGAGATGTTTCCGCAATCCTCAGCCGCCGTGGCAGAGCCGAGGGCTCCGGGCCGGCAAACGAAAGCAAAACCCGCTCGGGCACACCCGCGGAGAGGCAGCGCCGCGGGGACACGGGCCGGGAGCAGCCGCAGGGGCCGGGCGCCTTCCGAGCGCGCTGGGAGAGCCACAGAGCGAAAAAACAAACGAACACCCACAGGAGAGAGCCCTCCCTCCAAAGCGGAGAGGAAACAGAGGGGCTCTGACGGCTGCAGCGGCGGTGCCTGTGCAGGAGGCAGCGCCCAGCCCGGGCCAGCCCCGCCCGTCCCGCAGCGGCTCCGTGCCCTGCTCCGTGCCCTGTCCCAGCTCCACGTGTGCCTCCCAGGCTCGCTGCTCAGGCAGGAGACAGGGCAAATAAGGAGCAGGGCGAGGTGAGAGCGTTAGCAGCTCCCCTGGTCGGGACACACAGCCACGGCCGAGCCGCACAGACAGACCCCATTCCCGTCTCCGCTGGCACGCACGTACTTGGCTCAGATACGCCGAGAGGGGTTGCACATTTTCGCTTGACTACGAGTTTCCTCTGGGGCTCGATTTAGGGAAATCTGTGATTCAGGGCAGAAAACATCGTGATGTCACCGCGAATCGTGGCGATCGCATCAAGCCCTGCACACAACCGCCCTACAAGGCGGAGCCAAGGGAAAGGTTCGGGTGTCGGCTCCCAGGCAGAAATCCACGGTGCCCGTTCCAGGCGGAGCGCGGGGCTCAGTCCTGCGGGAGCCTCTGTCCCAAAGAGGGAAACGCCAAACACAAATCTCCTGCCTCCCCAGGGCAGTGATGCTCTCGTCAGACACCTGCTCCGGCTGGGACAAACAAGCAAACCACGAGATGCGCGAAGGGAGGACGAGGCACTCTCAGGATTTGGGGCGTATTTTAACTTCCAGTATTTAAAATTCCCTGCCCCATCCTACAGCAGCCATATGAAAGCTGGGCACACTGTCACAAGGAGAGGGGATAGATCTGTTTCAAAACCGGATCTGGAGAGAAAAGCAGAGTTAATTAAAGGCAGGCCCTAGGGAATGTGAAGGATCAGGGCTGTGGGGAGGGTGGCTGGGCTGCAAAGGACACGCAGCCAGCAGGGCTCCCTTGCAGGTGCAGAGGGAACCTCCACATCCTAACTATACACCATAACAGGCTGTTTAACTTATTAACCACTTTTCTATGCTATTGAAAACAAAAAGGCTGGCTTTCTGAATCTTAATTGGATTTCTATTCCCAGCCAACACCATCTATCACATGTGAGAGGAGAAGAAAAAAAAAATCATCATTTATGTGATCAGAAATATCTCGAACTGCTTTTGGACCTCACTGCATGTCAGCCTAACCTCATGTCATCCAGAACAGCTCCAGCAGCAGGCAGCTCTGCAGGTCCTTCCATCCCATGCACCATTTCATCCCTAAAGCAACCAGTGCTTCAGAGCTGATAAGATGAATAAATATTAATTCATGGCTCATTTGCACTGGGACACCAACACCAAGTCATGCACAGCACTGATGGCTGGAGCCTCCTTTTCCCCTCCCTCCCATCCCACCACTTGGAGCCCCATATCCCTTCCCCTTCACAGACGGGATTTTCATCACTAAGATCCAACATTTTCCCACAGAATTTTAATTTTTTTGGCCTGCTTTGCAGCAGAGAGATGCTGCCACTTGATGTGTGAAGCTTCACCCTGAGACAGAACTGTGTGCCAGCGACACAAAAATGCTGTGGTTTGTGAGAATGACGTCTGACTAATTCTCGACCCCTTCTCAGCAGCTTTAGACGCCGCTCGAGGGAATATCAGACTGGGTTTAAATGGTTGCACAGCACTGGACTCGTTTAATAGCAAAACTTGCATTCCCAGCTTGTATCATTTTTTAAATCAGCCTCATGACAGCTGATGTTTCTTCCTAAATCCTCAGCTTCTGTAATCACGTGATGATGGAAAATCCAGGGCTGGGGGGAAGGCGACTATTTTAGACACAAGATTCTTCCTGCTGGCTACAGGCAGAAAATATGACAGCTCCCAAACACAAGGCCTTAGCAAAAGCAGCAGACAAATAAAATTGGAGCCCTTCTTTCTGGATTCTACACTCATTTGTTTTTCTGGCATTTTAACAATGTTATGATCTCCAAACTCACCTGAGTTCTTAGCAATTAGTTTTTCCCCTGCTCCCACAATCCAAACAAGTAACTTCACAAAGCCAGCAGCCAGGAAACTGAGCCAAAGCAGCAAAAAGTGATGACTCAGGTCCTTAACAAATATTTTGCAGAGGTTTAAAAGACAAACTGTAAGATTTCAGGGGCAGAAAGGGTGGGGAAATGTTCAATTCTTTTTTTTTTTTTTCATGCCGTTTTGTGGGTTTTGGGAGCACTATTTCAAATGCCAGGCGACTCCACCGCACCAGAAAATTTACCTTTCCTCCTATCCCCCCACCCTGCCTCTGAACACCAGCCATGGTTCTCACATAAAGAGTTCCTTATGAGAGCTGGCAGCCCTGAACCCGGACAGGAGGCTGCAAGCATTGCTTTTTCATCAATTAACCTGGAGTTATGTTCCCAGCACACCGACAGCTCCCGGAGAACAAGCCCTGATTTATGGCGCACGAGCGGCTCCGGCTCCCCCCGGGCAGGGGTTTCCACTGAAGCTGGGGAAACTCTTTCCACCAAGTGTAACAGGAGCAGGAGAAGTTATTCCTCCCAGCACCACACTGAGACTGCTGAAAGGCAAACAAAGCTGATGCAACTCCAGTCCACGACTGGGCAGACTGGAGAATCGTGGGGTAGCTAGCGGCTGCTCCAGCACCACAAAACCCCGATGTTTCGGGGTGAGGGAGGGGGATGGCTGGAAGAGGAGCAGAATCGAGGACTGCCAAAGGCTGTGCAGCTGATGTATTCCCCCCAGGGCAAAGAGCATCTTCATCCACAGCTCCGCTCCAGCAGCTGAATGCAAAAAGGATTTTTCCACACTGGAATCCCGTTTCCTGGGGCCCAGGCCCCCTCCTACAGCACACACTGGCCATGCTCTGGAGTTGTCTAACCCTGACAAGCAGTGGCTTCACAAACAGCTTGTCAGCAACTAGCATGAAGTCCCTCGCTGTCCCCCAGCACAGGAGACAAGGATGTCCCCAGGACACAACATCCTCAGGATCTCAGCTCCCCTCAGCTGGAGCTCAAAGGGCAGCAGGGAGGGAGGAGTCACCCACCCTCACAATGCACCAGGGCAGGGTCTGCAGCCCCTTCAAGAGATACAAACGGTGCTCCTGACCAGGCAGGTCCTGGGAACAGCGGGGCACATGCCAACAGTGCCAGCAGAGGCAGGCTGCCGGCAAACTCCATCCCCAGGGGGTTGGGGACAGCGTTGGCTCTTAGAGAGCAGCTCTAGGACTGCATGACTACCCAAGGCAGGTGCTAGGGGCTGCCTGCACCACAGGAAGATGAAATTTGGGGACACCTGGAAGCCTCACTAGATTCTCTCACTCCTTCCCTCCACTTTATCCCAGTCAGGATGCTCCCGCAGCAACAGCAGGGAAAGAAAAACACACATCACCAGAAAACGTATGTCCCAGGCTATCACACAGCTGCAACCAAAGCAAATGCGGCATTTCCCCAAGGCAACTACAGGAAAACCTCCTCCACTGACTGCGTTCTTCAAAACAACTCCTTTCCACATGCCCCGAGCTTTTGTTCCCAGCATTCCTCCTCCCATCTCTCCCTTCCCTGCCCCCAATGGGCTTCGGTGGAAGGCTATTTCTGGCTGATAATAAATAATTTTCTGACTCCAGAAAAGCACAGTGGTATCATAGACCCCAGTACCTGGGCTGGCTCGAGGAGGCTGATGCAGGTGATAGGGGAGCAGGATCAGAACTGAGCACACCTGGGCTGTGCTTGCAACTCCAGCTTTTCCAGCGCGGTTCAGGTGTATTGCCAGGAGGTTCAAACCTGGTCCTCGATGTTCATAAGGATCCTCCCAATTCCTTTCCACAAAGCAGCTCGCACTCTCGGGAGTCAGCAGCAAGGACCCAGCCCTTCGGAGATGTTTCTGCCACCGAAACCCAGCTCTCTACTCACCTCTATTTCCTGTTCCACCCTCCGTGTGGTGAGCAGCTCCAAAGGGTGTGTTTGCCCACCAAGTCCTCCAGCCCCACTGGCTTTAGCACAGCCACTTGCCTAAATTAAGGTTACTCACACAAAGACTTATTGCATCAGGTCTTCAGGCTGGCAGAGCTGACAGGAAAACACCTCCCTGCCTGCCATCCTCCAAGCACACTCACGCTGCTGAGCGCAACGCTCCGCTCGCCTCTTCCTCAGAGAACAAAGCGTCTTGCTGGGCACAGAGGAGAGAGAGAGGCAGCACATCTGCGAGCATAAACCCTTCCAGTCCCTCCAAAATGCACGGCATGAAGGATGTCACTGCCAACTGGAGCAGCATTGGGCTGCAAACAGCTCCTAAGAAAGCGACTCTGATCCCTCAGCCTCCAACTCGCCAGATCCCCCCGTGACTCAATGCCGGAGGATGGGGAGAGGGGCTTGCAGCAGCTGCCCGGAAAAAACCCTGCAAATATCCCCAGGCTTGGGGAGTGAAGCCAGCAGGCCCTGGCATTTGCTTGGGGGCCGCATGCCCAGCTGACACCGTTAGAAGTGAATACAGAGACACAGAGAGTGGGAACAGAACAACTTCCACACCGTGCATGAATGAAGGGACCTGGGCCGGGAGCAGAGAGTGACGGGGGGACCGTCCTGAGGGGCGGCCAAGGAACGAAAGGTCTGTCCCAGGGGATGGGGGTCTGTCCCAGGGGATGAGGGGGTATGTCCCAGGGGACGGGNCCCTCGCCATCGCCACCGAGGGGCGGGCGGCGGGCGCGGCCGTGCTCGGGCTCCCCCCTCCCGGAACGAGCATCACCCGCTTCAGATTGAAAATAAAAAGGATCCACCCCAAAACTTCTTCCCTGGCTGCTTTTGCTTCGCGTTTTTTTGGGGAAAAATATAGAAAATTATTTTCCACGTTGTGCACTCAGATCCGAGGAAAAAATATAACTTTGTTGGATCAACACCCATCACTTTTCAGCAAAACCGCTGGGTTTTGTGCTGTTTGGGTGTAAGCAGGGTTTTCCCTGCCCAGCCAATGTGGGCGCTCCTGGTGCTGAAATCATTCAGGCCTGGACTGTGTCCCACTGATTCCACTTCCCATGGGAAAAAGATGGTTAAAGAAGGAGAGCAAACGGGTCCCAAATGCACGGCCCAGATCTGAAGGGCTGGCCACAGGGCTGGCCAGTGTCACACCAACCCATCACCCACTCACCCAAGGAGCTGGCACGTGTTCCCTTCGAGGCTGGTACCACTGGGGTTTGACCCCAACGTGCCATTAGCAGCCTCACCCGACCCTTGGTGGACATATCATCAGGTGTCCAGGATATTTATAGAGATATTTTTGATATGGAGATAGAGATAGGCTGAAAGCCTCCCTCTGAGGCTGCTGATTAAACAAACCATCTGTATTTGTTCAGAGCTCTCTACTATGGGCTCAGCTCATGCTTTGGAAGATCACAGGCAAATAAGCAAGTCCTGAATTCCCCTGGCCAGCTGGAATACTTTCCTCTCCTTCAGTTTGGGCTCAGTGGGAGGCATAGGAATTTTAAGGCACCAAGCTTTTAGCCTGCACAAGGGGTTCCCTCTGCCAGCCCCACTCCCTTCCCTGCCCAGGAGTGGGGCAGTGGACACAGGACAGGCTCAGGGGTCACCAATGCTCCTGCTCAGCACAGGCAGCCAACATCCAGCTAAAAGCTGAGCCTAGTGTTTAGGAGCAACCGTGTTCTTTCTGTGTAAAGAAACCAGCACAGAAGGGGATGAGGTTGTTCCTGAAAGAGGAATTCAGTGGGAGAAGTGGGGTCTGTGCCAGACCTACCCTCCTACCTCCTTGCCTGAGGCTTAAAATGTCACTTTGAGGGGAAAAGGGAGAGGCAGACAGTATTTCACAAATGCCAATATGCCTGTTTTCTCCCAGATCAGTTTTTCCTGTGTTTTCTCTCCTGCCAGCACAATGCCTCCAAGTCACAGCAGGTTCAGGGCTACCTGGAACTGGTTTTAGCAGTGAGAAAACAGTGGCTGCATTTCCAGCCCTTTGGAGCTGCCGCCATCGTGTGCAGGAGCCCGGCCCAGCCTGGCTCCAGCTGCTCCCGAGCACAAAATCCAGGCTCCCTCCCGCCCTCCAGCAGCGTGTTTATTTACAGCACAGTGTTTCTTTCTAAAGATCCGGTCTCAGGGGGCAAAATGCCCTCTGTGTATGAAACCAGTACTGACTAGCTCAGACATTGTCTTCCAGAGACTGCAGGCAGCCTGAAACAATAGGGGTGTGCAGAGAGTCCTGATGCATTTCCATTTTTGGACCATGATAAATCCAAAACCTAATAGTAACAGCTCTAAAAATGGCCCACGGTAATTAGGTGGTTGGGAATTGGTTTGTTATTCGGCCATCACACACAATCCCTGATGGCCTCACGTCTTCCTGCATTCCAGAAGATTCATTTAACCCCTCAAAATTGGACAAAGCCCCCAAGTTCCCCTCAGAAACTTTCAGAAACCAGCACAAGCTGGAACACGGACATGGCAAGCACAATGGAAATGGGAAGCACACCCCAGAAGTCCTTGGCATTACATGGAAGGAATGAACCACAGTGATCGTGTTGTTGTGTTCCATGTACAACTCGGTCCAAATCTCTGGTTTTTAAAAAATGCAACCCATGCACATAAAATGCAGCACAGAGCCCGTTTTTAGCCTGAACCGCTGGAGTACAGACAACTGCTCCCCATTTTTGGGGTTTTGCTGACACCTGGTGTTCTGGAAAAGATGCTGTGTGTTCCTGCATGTCCCCTCCCCTGGCTCCCGTTGGGATGGCCACTCTCTCAGGTCAGCCTGGAGTCCTGAATCTGGGGGAGACCCTGAGAAATGTGCAGCTGGGTTTCAGAGTGTCTCTTTTAACATCTCCAGACAAGAGCAGTGCTGCAAGGGTACTCACAGGATGTGTCACTGCACTCCTCACGGCACAGATGGACACTTCCTGCCTTCAGGAGTCAGGGGAACTGCAGAGGGGGAACCTCAGATCTCATTTGTCATAGAACAGCTTGGCTGGGAGGAGAGCTTAAGAATCATCTTGTTCCAAGCCCCTGCCATGGGCAGGGATACCTTCCACCAGACCAGGCTGCTCCAAGCCCTGTCCAGCCTGGCCTTGAACACTTCCAGGGATAGGGCAGCCACAGCTGCTCTGGGAAACCTCACCAGGAAGAATTTCTTCCTCATATCAGTTCACCAGATTTGGTGAAGCTTTTCATAAATGACAGTGTTTAGATCTGAGATATTTGCTTATTCCATTGAATTCAGCCTGATGCGGAATTTGACTGCCTCTTTCTTGCTTTGTTTTTGTTTTACTTTACTTTTCAGAGTAGTTTCTGCAAAATGTGTCCCACTTTTACACCACCACGTCATTATGTCACCAAGCATGATGCTGATCTTTAAATAGGGACAGTGGCTCCTCCAGGAATAACCAGCACCACCTGTTCACAACCAGTTGCCCAAAGATTTGCTGGACCAGCATTTCTGTCTCATTCCAGATGTCTGCCTTGCCTAAATCAGATCAGTTACATGTCCCCAGGCAAACACTGCTGCAAACAAAATTCCAGAAATAAATCCACCACGAGACTTAAATAATTACAGCACAAACGTGTAAGGAAAACATTATAACAGTGGGTAACAGATGAGAACAGTGTGGCTGCACTCCTGTGGCACAAGCCAGAATTCCACGAGTCCAAGGGCAGTTGTTTGTCTCCTGTAAGGAGCAGCAAACTTGGTGTTTGGATCTTCTCCCTGCAGTTCCCACAGGTCCAACATCCACTGCCCAGCAACACACAGGCTTTGGGGTTCAGGGGATAGTAGAGACTTGAAGGATCTTTCTTGTGGGCAATTCAAGCTAATTGACCCCTCACTTCTCCTGGAAGAGGTTACTGCAACCAGCCCAAAACCCCACAATGCTCTACAAAACCCCACATGAAAATCGTCAGTAGTAGCACTTTCCTGTCACACAGAGCAGTTGGTTTTCTTAATAGTTGAGTTACAACCTTGGCCCTTCAATGTTTTTTTCATTGAAATTTATGGTAATATCAGCATTTCCTTTTTATCACAGTATAGGCATTGATCATTTTTGGGCAATGACTTGAAATTTCAAATGTCCTGAAGTTGTTTTTTCCCACAAAATGGAGGCAATTCTGTGTGAAAAGGAGGCTGATATGAAGAAAACAAAACCAAATATTATTTTTGTTCTTGTTTTTTTCTTCTCCCAAGAAAAGCTGTGGCTGCCCCATCCCTGTAAGTGTTCAAGGTTTTGAGAAACCTGGTCTAGTGTAAGGTGTCCCTGGCCAAGGCAGGGGTGTTGGACATAGGTCTTTAAGATCCCTTCCAACTCAATCTGTTATTCTATGATTTTTTTTCCTAAAAATCATAGAGGAATTTCACACAGTTAGAGATGATTTTCAAGCAGCCTGTTGGAGTTCATCTGTAACAATGTCAACAATGTACAATATTGTAAATAATTTTACATTCTCTCCTGGAGGATGTGTAGTCTTTTACTGCAACACCCTGTAGGTGTTGTAATATTGATTAGGAATAATGAAATACTTTGCTGGCTTTCTAAATGCCTGAGAAGATGCATCTCATCCTAGAATAATGCAATCATAGAATTGTTAAGGTTGAAAAAGACCTCTAAGATCATTGAGCCAAACCCCTAACCCAGCATCAGTTCATCTCTAAACCATGTCTCCAAGTGCCAAATCCACACATTTTCTGAACACTTCCAGGGATGGTGACTCACAGCTCTGAGGAAACCTTATATCTGCTTTCTTGTGTGTGTGAGAACTCAATTATGGCATCTATTCTTTCTGACACTCACTGTCCCTCCCTCAAAATAAAGACTAAGTATTTAACTTTTAACACAGTTGAAGCTTGGATGGAGGTGATGGTGTAATTTTCATTGTAGGGCAATACATAAATAAATAATGTACATAAGTATTCTTATCACTATTTGCTAGTAACTTTCTGGAAAGTTATTCTCTTGAAGAGAATTTCAGTGTTTTTACACAGAGAATACTGTACTGTCTGCTCAGCAGCAGTTCTTTACAGTATTTTTCAGTTCTGTGCAATAAAAGGTCACAAGAAACAAAACAAATAAACAATAAAAAACCTAACAAAACAAACAAAACAAACCAAGAAAACCCAAACCAAACAAAAAACCCCTAGTTTCCACGCTTGATTCAGTGCAGCAAAAAAAAGTCCAGTAGTTACAGTATTCAGTTGTAGGAACTTGGAGTTCCTGGGTCCTTCAGTGCAGTTTTGAGGGCAGTGGGAGATGGAGAGCAGCTCTTAGTTAGGCAAAGGGTCTTCTTTTCTAGTTGAAGGAGAAGCACAGTCTTGGGTCCTGGCTTGTCAAACTCTCAGAGAGGCCCTTGGGCACTGGATTGTCCCACAGCCTGCAAGGACAGAAACATGTTACTGCAGGAGCAGGTGTGGTACCTGAGTGTCTGGAAGATAAGGATCCCAGGAGAGAGTGGGACAGGCAGGAACTTACATAGAGGTGAAACCAGAAGGAATGAGAGAAATAAAACTTTTAAGAACAAATGCAACAACTTCCTGATGGGGACATTACACAACTGGATCTTCATTCTTGCCTCATTTAAAGCCAGCAAGCTTTTCATTTCCCTTTTTCCCTGGACTTTCCGGGGAGGTGAAGCTGTCCTAGAAAACCCTCAGCTTACTTGTCTTGTGTCTGCATTCCCTGCAATACCCAAATCCCTGCCAGCTATCCCAGGGCAGCAGGGGCATGGGTCACATCAGTCCCCTGACTTCTCTTGAGCCAAGACCCAGCCATAGAGCTCTGTGATAGCTGCTCACCTTATGAACTGAATTTCTGGGCACTTGGCAAGTTCCTCTGCGAGCTTTGTGGCCCCACGGGCTCCAATGCAGTTTCTCTCCAGGCTGTTTTAAAAAACAAAAGAGAATTTAGAAATCCAAAACAAATCCAGAGTGAAAAGCAGCTGAACAATCCCATGCTGTGATCACCTTAAATAAAATAAGTGTTGCTTCAAGTGTATCAGCCAGGCAAGGCTGGCCCTTGGTACATGGAGCAGGCTTAGCAAGAAGTCAGCCTGCAGAAGCCTCTGCCTGTTGCTCCTAATGTACATCTCCTTTTCAGAAGTCACATGATTGGAGGCTCAATTACAGAAAAAAATGAGCCTTCCCAGGGTTTTTATCAGGGCTGTACTCACTCTAACACCTTCAGCTTTTTCATCTTTGGGAGAGCAATGGCCAGCCCTCGGGCTCCTCCGTCTCCAAGGGCATTCCAAGACAGTCTGAGGCAGACAAGAAATCCCAGTTGTGAGTCTGGATAAATGCTAGTGCCACTACTGTGACATTACCCCTCATGGATTAGCCTTTTTGAAGGAGCTAATCACCCTCTTGTCATGACAGGTAAACATTCCCCTGGATTAGAAGCTCAATTTTGATGATTTTCCTCCATTTCATCACATATTTCCATATATGATAAGACACCAGGGAGTGTCTGTGGGTTGTGGTTATCTCTGAGGTCTGCAGGCCCAGGGAATGAGATGTGAAAGATGGAAATGACTGCTGAGCACACAGCTTTATCCCATGAAATTTTTTAACAGTGTATTTCATCAATTAGAAAATTACTGGTACATTTACCA
The DNA here is from genome assembly GCA_013400255.1 of Sitta europaea. Taxonomy (NCBI): domain Eukaryota; kingdom Metazoa; phylum Chordata; class Aves; order Passeriformes; family Sittidae; genus Sitta; species Sitta europaea. The sequence continues at coordinate 106,216 of VXBS01003424.1, read as the reverse complement.
CCGAAAAGGACTCGGTGGAAAATATTAGCAAGTATCCAGCAGGGTGAGAAGTGCCCTGCCTTTCCAAATAGGAGCAGACATTGAAATGAGAGTGACCTGTGTGTGCTGAAGGGTCTCCCCATCCATCCCCACACTCACATTATCTCCTCCACGGACGGGCACTGTCGCAAGCCGAGAGAGAGGGATTTTGAAGCACCGTCAGTGATTCCACAGAATTTCAAGCTGAAGCAGCAGGGAGAGAGCAAAGAGAGGCACGGTGTGCTGGTGTCAGAACTGCGGGGAGCAAGCACCGCGTCCTGCCACGCCCCGGTACTCACTCGATCCTCCGGAGGTGTTTGAAGCACGGCAGCCCCTCGGACAGGGCACGGATACTCTGCTCCCCCAGGGCATTTTCTGATAAACTGGAAGAGTGATGGGAAAGCTTTGAGTGGTGCAGAAAAAGCAGGTGCAGTCAGAGAAAAGCCACCATGAAAACACAATCCTGTGAACTAGGAACTATGACCCAGACTGAGTGAGGACTCTGTAGACAGCAGGGATGAGCCTGGTTGGTGCATAGCAATTTTAAGTCAATTCACTGCTTGGTACAATGGGAATGACAGCCCTGCTGTAACCCACAACCTCAGTCCTTGCAGCAGGGAATTGCTTGCAGATAGAAACTTGAGAATGGGAAGACCTCCCAACACGTAAAGGGGCTACAAGGGAGCTGGAGAGAGACTTTTGACAGGGGCATGGAGAGACAGGACAAGGGGCAATAGCTTCAAGCTGACAGAGGGCAGGATTAAATTGGACATTAGGAAGCAGAAATTCTTCCCTGTGAGGGTGGTGAGGCCCTGGCACAGATTTCCCAGAGAAGCTGTAGATATCCCATCCATGGAATTGTCCAAGGCCAGGCTGGCCAGGGCTTGGAGAAACCTGGTCCAGTGGAAAATATCCCAGCCCATGGCAGGGGGTTTGGCACCATCCCAAGTGCACCTGCCCTGACCTACCTTATCTCTTCCAGCAGCTCACACACCACCAGGGCTCTGGCCAGCTCCAGCCCTCCTGCCTGCCTGATGTTATTGTTCTGGAAGCTAACAAGGAAACATAAGCATTGGAGGATTATTTTGGAATAAAGCTGTAACAAAAGCTCATATTTAACTTGCCAAGAACCTAACCAGAAGTGGTCTCCTACCACTGGGATTCCTTTTCTAAGTTATCTTTTGGTGACCTCTTAGACACAGGCTGGAAGAGATGCCTCTCTTCCACTGAACCCAGTGAGCACTTCTAGCTCACCAATTTATTGCTTTGTTAATATAAAACAGTACAAGAAAATCCTACATGTTAGAGTACTGGAAAGACTCCCACAAAAGTCTTAAAAATACAGTTACACTGAGTTCAGGGAAAATGACTCAGAGGTGCCTGCACAAAAAAAGTGAGGGTCCATAAAAGATGCTCATCTTTGTGCTTACATTCCACCAGAGGCATCAGAAACCAACATATTCAAAACCACTTTTAAGGCTTATTTTACTGTATATTCTTCCTGGTTCATCTCTATAGCTGCAAGAGATTAAGCAAGAGGAGCTTCTGTGTCTCTTACAGCAGAGTAATTTGGAGGGTTTCTCAATCCTGGGACACTGAAACTACTCTCTAAATAACCAGTGCTCATGCCTTTTCCCATTCCTTCTTTCAACAACCCCCATATTCCTTAGGACATCCAGCCTGCCTGGGGCAGAGACTGACACCTACTGCAGGATCCTCAGGTTGGTCATGTGAGGCAGGCAGAGGGCAAGTGTCACTGCTGTCCTGTCTCCAAAATCATTCCTTGATAGTCTGGAAGAAGCAGAAATGAAATGTTACTGGCAGTGGAGTCCAGAGCCTCCTTCCTCCCTGTGTGTGACCCCCATTCCTCACCCACATGTGCCTGGGACTGTGCTGAAAGGACCTAACGTGCCTGTTCAAAGGACTCTGAGGGTGGGAGGGAGAAACAATGGGGTTTTGAAATCCTGCAGCAGAAGTTAAACAGGGAAGTAAAACTGAGCTGCACTTCCCAGTAGCACACTTGTCTCCCTTCCTGACTGAGTTACCTGAGCTGGAATTGAGCTGAAATTGCACTTTTTCATATGTGCCTTTAGTACACACACCATAATCTGAAGGTTACAAGGACAGTTACAGTAGTTTAACTGTAATGTTTCTTTGTTATTTTTAATTTTTATTTATTTAATATGTCAGGCACACACATTCTTTAAACTGGTCTGGAATAGAACATCAATAGATCTGACTGTGTAAAGCCTGTATCTGTCTCCTTCCCTCCATTTTTGCAGCCACATAGATTAATGGTGATTTCTTGGGCAACACAGGCATTGAACAGCTCCTGTACTTGAGCCACTGCCTATAAAGCTGGAGGCTGAACTCTTGAATCCATTAGTCCACTAATACAGACTACACAGTTCTTGGAAATCTTCAAGACAACCCAGCAACTAATCCCCAAACCTTCCACACCCAGTACCACACATTTCTGTGGTGTGTAGCAGAGTTTTTACCCTGCTCTCACAAGAATCAGTGGTAAAACTGATCTTGGTTTATTGGAGCCATATCAGATTTCCATGCCTTGAGCTTCCCAAAAGGACATTCCAAATGACACACTTACAGTAACTCCTCGATGTGCTTGCAATGGGCAAGTGCTGCCATCAGCTTTTCCCCTCCTGCAGGACTAGGACAGTTCCCTGAAAGGCTAAAATAAACATGAGACTTTCCGTGACTAAATGAGAACCAGAATGTACCAGCATAAGATATTTCACTGTTTGCCTGTTGTGATAGGAGACTCAGGTCTCTGGGAAATGGTCTGGGGATTTTTAGGCTCTTTTGTGAAGTGCTGAGTAACTCCTGGCCCTGTAGATACTGTGGGGAAGGAGCAGTTTTCCCTCTCACAGACAGAACTGGGAACTTCCTTTTCTTGCTTCAAGTCATTTCCAGGTTTTTAATTTCAAAAAGTTACAGGGCTTACCCCAAGAGCTGAGCCAAGAGCCTGGATGCTCTAATTCCTGTTCCCTGGGAGAAGGAACAGTTTGAATCCATGTCTCAGAGCCTTGCACAGGAATTCCCACATAGGCTTCCCCACCAACCACAGCCATGACTGAAACAGCTGAGCCAAAACAAAGGGACTCACTCGATTTTCTTCAGGTTTCTCATTTCCAGCAGGACAGCAGCAAGATTTATCAGGCCTGAATCTCCAATCTTGTTGTGGCTTAAACTTTAAAGAAGAGATGGAAGGCTGTGTTGTAAAGGAAAATGGCAGGCAAAGTGCAAGGTCTTACTTGATGTGTCCCATTTGCTGCACGACACCCCGGGCCTTGCCAGCAGAATCAAAGAGCTGTTTATCTCAACTACCTCACAAAAAATTAATAGGTGCTAATGAGGAATTTTAAAAATTGCAAAGAACAATTAAGATCACTGGATCCTGCTGACAGGTGGGAAATTACTTCAGGCAGAATACCAAGATAGGATGAAGACAGATTGTTAATATTTTCCAAATTGCTACAGTGGAGAATGGACAGCATCTGGCAAGAGAGAGAGTGAAAAAGCAGAGCAAGCCTGGGGTTGGCTCCAGATACAGATCTTTTCAGACAAATGCTGGGTCTGAAGCTTTCCCAGGACAGAAGGGAATCTCTAGTCCTATTCTGGATCACAGGGAAGATTTAAAATCTGTTTAATCCATTTCCTACATGACTGCAGCAGAGTGGGGTACGACCCAAGTTTTCTCTTCTGAACATCAAGTTCTGATTTCCTCTAGTCCAAGGTTCCTCATACATGAGCATTTTGCAACCTCCCTGCTGTTGTTACAATACTGTGTACAAGCACATCTGGTTCTCTCCAAATGCTGGCACTAGTGGGCACCTCTCTGCAAGAAAGGAGAAACTTACTTGATTTCCTCCATGTTGTGCATTTCCCTCAAGGCTTCTGCGAGTCTGGAGCAGCCATCATTGCCAATACTGTTGTGGTTCAAGCTGGAAACAGCATCCCCAGGAAAATGGACATTAAGCTCCTGCTGCTCAGCATCCCAAGCCAGGTCAGGGAGAGCTGCAGTCACATACTTACATGAGCCTTTTCAGGGATGGCATCTCACAGAGCCCCAGCACAAGCTCAGGGATGGCAGCACTGCTGAGTTCCATGTAGCCCAGGCTGGAAGATGAAATAACAAAGGGACAATTAACGACCCAGGGAGAGTCGTGCAAGCACTCAGCTCAGAGGGGAGCAGAACAAGAGTGGGAGAGATGGGGGAGTGCATTCTAGTCCCTGTGAATAATTTCAGTTCTGTTCTCTAATGCAATTCTAATGGGCCTGTCTGGATTCTGATAAAATACCAACAGGATACCAAACCTCTGGAGCAAGAGCCCATCCCCTCACGGAGCAAGGTGCCACTGTGACCATAAGACAACGAGATCCATGCAAGAAAACACTAATAAAACATTTGATTCTCCACTGGAATTCCCTGCCACATGCTACTGATCTCTGTCTCTCACTCACTGTTCATTGCAAATAAAAAAAAGAATTGTTGCTTCTTCCCTGTTGGAAGCCATCAGGAAAAGAACATCTCTCCACATGCAGAAGAGAGGCTGCAGGTTAACTAAAGCTTCTAGAGAGACCTGGAAGCCTCTGGACAGCGTGGAAACAACACACTCACTTGAGTTCTTCAATGGCCTGGCAATTCTGCAAGCCTGAGATCAAATAATCGATTCCAGTTGGTGCAACACTGCTAGAGGTCAGCCTGCAAAACAGCAAGAATCAATTGAGAAGATTAGGTCCCAGCACACTGAGAAAGGAATTTACTCTACTGACAGGCAAACAGCCACATCCCAAATCCCAGACAGCACAGACATCAGGGACCTGTAATTTTGGAGAGATTTCAACAACCCTCGTGTGCAGGACTACGAGAATTGGCCTGAGGCACAGGACTAAGCAAATAATAAATATATGGAAAAGGTCACAGAGACATACCCAAACATCTTCAGCTCTGGAAGGGGTAGCAAAATCCTGACTAGCATTTCTGCTTCATCCTCGTGGAGTTCCACGTGAGACCATCTGCAACAGGGAACAACAGGTCTGGGCTTTGTCCTGTGGTGGCAAAGGTCTGTGCCAAGCCCACAGCTGGGACACAGCAGTGTGGGACACTGAAGGAGTGACACAGCTCTGATACGTGGCAAGGCCCATGGGAGCTCCCAGCCACAGTGAGTACAGCCTGTCTGGGCACTGGGAGATTTAGGGGATTTCAAAGGACACCCCAGGAAGCCACCAGGTCCACGGGTCTTTCCTGTTTTCCATTCAAACTCTCCAAGTAGGGGACCCAAAGGGCAGGCACTGGGACCTTGCACTGGCCTCTCTCCTGCCCTGCTGTGTGTTCAGAGTGCTGCAGTCACCAGGACAAGCTGCTCCCCTCCCTAAAAATCCTTTACAATGCCTGGCAACTCACCTCAGCTCCTGAAGCTGAGCACATTTCTCACAAAGCCTTTGGCAGAAGGAGTGCTTGATCCCTGGCTCGTACAGACTCAGTCTGCAGGACACAAACACACAACACAACTGTCAGGGAGGATCAGCAGAGCCCAGTGCAGCAGCTGCTGCCCCCCAGGGACACGATTAGGGACAGATCAGGGCTTTCAAGAGTCCACCTGGGGCATTCCTGCCATGTCCCATTTATGTCATGGTCCAGTGCAGAGCAACACAGCCCATCCCCACTGCCCAGGACAAGAGCTCTTCCTTCAGCTGCACAAAAGGAAGAGGACACTGCTGCTGCTCTCTCTGCATGCTCATGCAGAAGCCAGCATGTCTTAAGAGTCTTCGAAGTGCTCCTGTTTCCTGTTTGCTCCCAGGAAGGCAGATGGATTTTTTTGCCTTATTTAGGTCAGGTATGGGCCTGAAGGAGAGCAGCCCAAAGGACAATGCACATGCATAAGGTTTCTTCCACATTTGTGGCACAGAGACACTCAGAGACTGAACCCATAGAGGCTTAGGCACTCTGAAGATTTTCATCCCACAGTGAAATTCAGAGCAAGCAGAAAATAATGATAAATAGTTGCTTTCTCACCTGCTAACGACTGATTCTGTCTTCTCTAGGCAGTGTGGGAATCTTATGACTAATTGGAAGAGGTTTTTATCTTTACATATCCTGAAAAGGGAGAGATTAGAGAACAGCATAAACCTGTGAACTCCTGAGGGAAGAAAATACTATTTTCCATAGGAAAAATCGGGAGGACTGAATGGGACAGGGTGATGCTGGCATATGAAATCTAATCACCCATCTCTGAAGAGGTTTGTAATGTTTAAACTAGCTCCAAAAACAGCCTAAACTTGGCACCCTTTCTCCCAAGGGTGACAAGGGACATGGTCTCCTCCCCATTAAACCTGAGTTGTGTGACCACAAACCTTCTAAGCACTTCTACCCACCAGGGTTACAATTGGTTCAAGTGGGCAAACAGATCACAAATGCACTGGAGACAGTGAATAAACAACAGAAGAACCAGTGCTGGCTTCAATCTCATTTCCTTAGGAGTATCAGGCTAAAAGAAAATGCAGACACCAGTGAAATGGTGAAAGACCAGAACCTGAGGTGGCACTTACATGATCTCAGTAATGTTTCCAGAGGCCTGGGCTGCCAGCTCAAGAAGGTTCACAACTCTCTCTTTGCACACCCATGGCTCTTCTATGCTGCAAAGCAGAACACAGGCAGCTCTGCTTTACTCACACTCATGGATCCATCTCTGCCTGTGTCAGCTGAGTGTTCCACACCCTGAACACATGCTTGGCTCAGCATGGGATACAGGAGGCAACCTGGAACAGGCAGAAGTAGCCCAGCTTCCCTGCAGAGGAGGGGAGAATTCGCCACCCAGGCCAAGAGCAGGATGCTCTGCAGGAGCAGAATAGGAATGTGACCACCAGAGCTATCACCCTTCCTTGTAAGGCTGGCAGTGATCTACAGAGCCAGCACAGTTCATGGCCAGAGCTGCACATGAGGCTCAGTGGGAATCAAAGAGTTAAAGCCAAATTGCAATAACAGAGTCAGCCATGGGAATTTCTCAGGCCAATGCTACCTGCCTTTGGAAGAAGCACAGTCCACTTTTGTTTTTGATGGAAGAAGATCTTAGAAGATCAGACCACTCTCAGATCACTATCTAAAAAAAGCACAGTGACACAGTACCTGATTTTCAGCAGCCCCAGATCTTTCCTCAGGGAATGCAAAAGTCTTTCTGCAGCTTGGACTGTCATGTTGTTATTTGAGGACCTAGAACCAAAGCTCACTGTAATGAACAGCTCCCAGATGGTCCCACCCAAATGGGTCCAAGTGCCATTAACTCACGTGTACTCTGTCAGACCAGTGCACTTTTCCAGGAGCAAGAACAACTTTTCCAAGTGCTCTGGCTGAAAGTTGCACTCTGCCAGTCTGAAAGGATGAGGAAGAGAACACCCTTAGTTTATTACAAACTAGGCTTTCTGAGCTGGAAACATCAGGCAGCACAGCCTAACCCCACAGAGAAAGAAGGATGGCACAAAAACCTTAAGCACGTGTAAGAGTTTACAAAAAAAGGATTGTGGCAACACTTCAAAAGCATCTGTTGAGATATTCTGGTAGAATACACCTATGTGCTGTAATGGCACTGCTTTTTGTAGGACCCTGTCCAGTGACAGTAGGAACACCTACAGGTGCCCAGGTGAGGAACAGACAGTGGGGAAGCAAAGAGAGAAAGGGATGTGGGATTCTCTGTGATGTGAGAAAGCTCTTGTCAGAAGAGTCAAAGGAAATATATCAGCTTTTAGTGTAAAATATCATCATGCCAGGAGCAAAAAGAGGTTTTGTCTGCCTTGTCCCTTGAAAAAGGACACCACCTTTGCCAAAGAAATCACCACAAGAAGTCTGTAACGTTACCTCAAAATCTTTCTTGGGTCATCTCCACTTGTCACCTTGATGATCAAAGTTGCTTTGGAGCACAAACTGCACAGAGAAGACATGACTGTATGAATTTAGATGGATAATTACTACTTTTCCCAGTGGTCAGAATTTAATGATACCAAACTCCAGAAAATAACCCAGCACAGCAGTGACAGAGGTACCTGGCCCAGCTCACCCCTCCCTCAAATAAACCAGCCTAGGGAAATGCTTCAATAAGGTCTCACTAATTCTGAATTGGCATAAAGGCAGCACTGGTGTTTGGAGAAGCCATCCTGGCATGTCCTGCTTTTATCTGCCTCTCTGCACTCTCTGCTGAGCTCTGGGGAGAGTACAACAGGAAACTTTAAAGCAGCCCAAAGATTCAGCACCCACATCTAAATGCAGGAATGAATGGAAGTGCCTCTGGTTACAACTGGCTCAGGACTGACCAACCATGAACATACACACTGATAAGGTCCCACAGAGGTGAGCACAGCCCAGTGTCATGACTGGAATCTGTGAGAAAAGCACTTTGTGCCACAGCAACAGGCCCAGAGCCCATGAGATATTTTTGCCTGAGAGGAAAGGAGATAAAGGTCTAAATCCAAGTAAGAGAATATGGGAAATTGCTTTCTATTGCCTCTGAAATCTCAACATGCTGAAGAGAACCTTAGAGAGCAAATGCTGGCTCCTGCCCTGAAGAGGTTAATTAACAGATACATACATGGCAATAATTGGTACAGCTGATTATCTGTGTCTGTGCACAAAAATAACCTGGCCCTGTGGAATGGTGGTTCTGCTTGGCAGTTATGCTTGTTCGTTTGAAATGGACAGAAACCAAAGCTTTAGGCAGCTAGACATAAAGGTGGTTGAAAATGTGGTCCTCATCATTATTACCTAAAGATCACAAACTTTCAATAATTAAGAGGAAAACAAGCAGGGGAGACACAGAAATTAATGAAGAAAAACAGTCACCTGACTTGAACTTCAGTGGTGTTTCCAGAGGTGACAAAGGCATTTATGAGATGTAGGACTCCAGCCTGAGAAATCCCATTATGGCTGAGACTGCACAGAAGAGAAGGAAGGATTTTCTCGTGTCAGGAGTCAGGGTTGTCCCCAGGCTCCCCAGGCACAGAAACAAAATTCACATTGGCACCAAAGGCAGGGCAGTTTGTGGGGTGCTGGGCCCCTTCAGCTTTGCTCAGTCACTGAACCCCCCCCCAGACAGACTGATGACTTGGGGGACACAGCAAATGCAGTTTTCCTCTTGCACTAGAGGCAGCAGCAGCTGGAACATTTACTGCCCCTCCAGAAAGGGAAGGGGAGAGGCTGGTGTAGGGCACAGCTCAGCTCACAGAGCTCAGCTCACAGCACCTCGAGTTACTCAGAGAGGACACCACACACAGAAGAGTGATGAGCTGAAAACTCTGGGGACTGGGTCAGCTTCTGTCACACCACCCCACTCTGGCCATTGCTATTTCCTGCTGACACTAATAATGAGACTTTTGCTTATTTTCAGCAGGTTTTGGATCAGACCCTGAGTCACCACAGCCTGGTGGTCTTGAGTTGTGCTCATGGTTGAGTCAGAGCTTTCCTCCTAAGGCAGGAGAGGGCAAGAAGGACAAGCACCAGCTTCATGAAGGATCACCCAACACCCTCCTGCTGGGGCACCTTGGATTCCCTGGATGCTCTTACTTGAGGGAACAGGTACCAGGCACTCGATGCAAGTGGTCCAAGAGGCACCTCAGGCCTTCATCTCCCAGCTGATTCCTGGAGAGACTGAAAGGCAGAAGAGCAATGTGGACAACAAAAACTCAGCCTTTGGAACAGGTTGCCCAGAGAGGTGGAAGTTTCCCCATCCCTGGAAATATTCAAGGTCTGGTTGGACAGGGTTCTGAGAAATCTGACCTAGTTGAAGATGTCCCTGCTCATGACAGGGAGTTAGACAAGATGGCCTTTAAAGAGCCTTTAAAAAGAAAAATTCTATAATTCTGTATTTCTTCTAAACATCAATGCTCCTCTGAGAAGCTTTGAAGAAAAAAATCAAATTTCCCGGACTTAAATCTTAGCTTAGCCAATAAAGGTCTGTTTAAAAGAAATCACTGCCTTATCAAGTTAGGCAGTGATTTGTTTTAAATCATGCATGAGCTCCAGAGCAATCTCAAATGAAGAGCTCAGGTGAAGCAACAAATGCCTCAAAACAGTAAAGGAGTGAAAATCCCAGAGAAGTTGTCCCATCAGCTCAAAAGGACCTGTATAATTTCCAATTGATTGTGTTTCTCAGCAGTCTGAACAAGCACACACACCCTTGCAGGCAGGCTGGGGAACTCCAGGCAATGCTGAACCACACAAACACAGCTCTCCCTCAGTGACTCTGCTCGAGGTCATGGTAACACCTCAACCCCACTTACTCTACTTCTGCCAGCCACCTGTGCTGCTCCAGGATGCTGCAGAGCTCCTGCACCTGCCCTTCCCCGATGGCACAGCCTGTCAGCCTGTGTGAGACAGCAAGAGAGATAAAACATGGCCAGCAAACAGCTCAGCCTGAGCACTGGGAACTGCCCACCAGCAGCTGCACCTTTACACCAGTCTCTGTGCAGCATTCACATTTTTTGCCATCTCCTGGGGGCTGGAAGAGACATGTCACAGTCTCCTGCCCAGGGGCACTCAGGAGCCATTGCTCCCAGAGAGGCTGCAGACACATCTCACATCACACATGGAGATTATCACCCAGAATCTGAGGCACACACTTGGAAAATGAAGTGGTGATGGCTCAATTCAGCAGAATTTGGTACAGCTCAGGACGATCATAAGCAGCCCAGGGGAAAAAAAGAGATAAAGAAAATAACAGGCCTCTGCCATCCCAATGCATCCAAATGGTTCTGAATTGCACTTATACAGATGAATTGAGCCCTAAAGCTTAAGCTACTAGCACAAAGTCCTTGGCCACCAGCCCATGAATTCATCCAAGAGGAAATCTGGCTCCCTGCACTGGTGCTTCAAACCCACCCACAAGTGAATTGCAGTGACTGTTCTATGCCAGTACCTGCAGGATGTCTTTTGGCTTCGCATGCTTGCTCCTAAATGCAAGAAGGCATTTTCACTTGACCTGAGGCAGAAACAAAACACAGTCCTTCAGCACTGATCTCCAAAGATGACAGGCTTTGTGGTCCCTTTAGGGCTGAGCTGCTGGGCTCCAAACACTCCAAGTCTTACCGGACTTCCACCACTCTGATCCGCTCACAGAGGTTGATGGAGTTGAGCAGTAAAACAGCACAATGTGGGGACAAGGAGTTTTTCCTAATACTGTAAGGAAGGGGAAAGAAGAAACACTGAAATCAGCTCCTAAGAAGAGAGGCTCCCATACACACAGCCCAATTTTCCCATTGCTCATTTTGAGACACAAAAGTTTGGACACATCCCATTTAACTCAGGATGAGGGATTAAGGATCTAAAGTTTTCCACACTGGCACCCAGAATTCCTCCACCTAATGGAGAGTCTCCTTTAGTCCCCCTTGACTAAAAAGGGAGTACAGACCATGGGCTCACACTGAACAACTCCTCTTTGGGGCTACTGGACTAGAGATACCCCAAAGCAACCTCCTGACTGGGAAAACTCAGTCTCATGAGACCCTGCAGCTCCTCCATGCTACAACATCTTGGCCAAGCTCCTTCTGGGCCTTTTGTCCACACAGTGGAGTGCCCTCACCCCTGATAGTGCTGAATTCCAGCCTAAATGGCTGATGTGCTGCCAGAAAAGCCTTGTGGTGTCAAGGGTGGCAGGATGTCAGACCTGTGCAGGGGCAGAGCTGTGAGACACTGAGCACATGAACAGGTGGTGTGTTGTCACCCCGTGTCAGCCCTCATTTCCTACACTTGTCATGGATGCTGGATTCTTGTTCCATGGGACCTGCTAAGTGAGGATTATATGGTATGCTTTGCCTTGCAGGCAGCTTTCCTCCTGTCCTTTTTTTTTTGCTCTCTACTGAATATCATTGAAGTGCAGCTTTGCTTCTAGAAACAGGAAAGGAATGGATGTGAAAGCATTTCTGCATTTTCTTTGCCTTGTTGTTAGTCTACAATTACTGATTAATGCTCCTAAGATCTGCTGTGGTATTAACACTTTCCAAACCAATGTTTCATGGCAGCAGTCAAATCAGGAACCCCACAATTACCTCAGTAGTGTCAGATAACAGAAGGATGGCAGGAAGCTCAGTAATCTCTCAATGCTCTGGTCACTCAGTGAATTTCCAGACAGACTGTAAAACATGGAAGGAAACAAAACCCAGGAGAGACTGTTTCAATCCCTAATTACTTCTATAACATTTACATGGACATGCACACACATGGTGTTATGGGCAAATTCAGTAAAAGGACATGTCCAGAAATGCCATGAAAGTTGGGCAATATTTAGTCCTTACAGCATGATCTCTATGTTCCTTTACATCCTAGAGCAAATTAACATTCCAGTTTCAAGACTCTTACTTTTCCATTACTGTACATTTAAAAAATGATGCTACAGATGTCTTTCATGCAGGCAGTAGGGTTATGATGTTATTTTTATTTGCTGTTACTCAGTTTTTGTTCCGACCAGTATTCTTCCAATTTTCTTGGTGCTGAGCTGCTGCCTGGAGTGGCCAGTCCTTCAAGAGCAGAGTTCATGGCTCAGTGGGCCAGGAGCTCCTGCTCTGGCTGTACTACAAGCCAAAGTCTCGAGGAAGAGATGACAACAACTGTTTCTAGACACAGGACTGGGGCAGATTATGAGAACACACACATGTTCTGGGGCCTTTACACACTGATGTGGTAGACTTAGGGGAGGCCAAGTTCTCTTTGAAACAGTAGAAAGTCTGGGTTTAGTTAAGTATCTGGGTGTGGTTCTGTGGGGAGTGTGGGAGGATATGGTGAGAGGAGAGCTGATGTACACCAACTGCCACCCTGAACATCAACTCTGTGTCTGGGGTTGCGGAGACAGACAGACAGACAGACAGACAAGGCTGACTTACTCGATTTCTGTCAGCTGGGGACATCGAGCCAGTATCTGGCACAGCCTGGTCACATCCTCCAGACCCACTCTGCAGTCCCTGAGACTGAAGCAGACAAAGTACTCAGGAGCTGAACATTGCCAGAGGATGCCAACATTCCCTGCAAATCCCAGAGCCTCTCATCCCAGGGCAAGGCCCATGGTGACCCCCTCACCTCCACTGCTTGTATTTTGCTACCCTCAGCCTAGGACTAAGAAATCAAAACCTTTTTCAAGCACATCCCTGAGCTCCCTGAGAGAGCCAGTCCACCAAAACAGCAATACTTTGGGTGTTGCCTCCCTAGAGCCACATCATTGGAGATTCATTTGTCTCAGGAGATTGAACAGCATCTTTCCCTGCTCAGCACTGTCTCAGCTCTCCCAGAGGAAGGCTGGAAATGGTGCCTCCTATGTTCTCTCCAAGGAGGAAATCATAGAAGCCTTTTTGGGTGACAAACTGGCAGGTCTCCATGGGATGAATGTAGTAGTCACACAGACCTGTCTCTCATTATTTATGGGTAGAAGTTTCCTCTGTTGTAAAGCAAGATAATCCCCTCAAGACAAACAAGAGATGCACTATTTATTTTCATCTCTGAAGAGACACAGCTGGAGGGATGGGTCTGTCCCACACACCATACTGCCCTAAAGACCCAGACCCCCCACAACCACCTCTCCCCCCAGTCCTGGGGACAAAGGGGAGCTGGGGCTGCCCTACCCAAAGCTCCGTCCTTTTGCCTCCTGCTTGGGATGTGCCAGGGAACCACTTCTCCATCTGCAGGCACTTCTGGGGAAAGAAGAGTTTAGCCCATGAGTTGTGCTGGTGCTCTTGCCCCCTGTGTAGGCAGCTCCCCACGAAGGGGGTGAGGTGGTGGCAGTGGCCTCATGTTCCAATCTGCCTTGCCTCACCACCTGCCACAGTGAGGATCACCACATCCCCAGAAGGAAAAGAGCCTTATTTGCCCTCTTCCAGCCTCCAGAGGGTTCTGCAGCCACTCAGCACTGGGGCAGCTGCTGTGTCCTGGCCCAGCAGGGACGTGGCTGCAGCCTGTCTCAGCTGTTGGATGCTGCTGGCTGCTCCATGCCCTCAAGCTGTCAATGCACCAGCCATGAAACAGCTCACTGTGCTTCCCCCACCCTGGCTGGATTTGGCTCTTTGACTGACACACCTCAGGGACCCACATGTCACCTTCTGCTTGGAATTTCACAAGAAGTTTAAAATACTTATATGAGTGGGTATGATTTTACCTGACTCTTTTCCAAAAGGTCAGATGAACCACCTGTGTGTGTCCTAAGCTGTAATCAGAAAAGAAAATCATCAGCATGGAGTGTGACAATACCAGCTCCTGTATCACTCCCCAAAACCCACAGCTTGAGGTTTCAAATAGCAAAAGAATACAAAAAGTACTCCTGGTCATACCTGAGGCTCATTGTCTCAATGTGTTCCAGTGTAGCAAATGACTGAGCTAGGAAAAACACAGAGTTCAGGGAGATCTGGTTGTCATTAAACCTATAGGAAGAAAAGATGAAATCAGCTGCTGCAAGCAAAACTGATAAAAACTAACACCATGCCACAGAACAGTGCTCCTTGTGCAGCACTCCCAGGCTGCTTCTTTGCTACCTTCTGTCTGTGTTTCCAACTACAGTTCTGCAGACACAACTCACCCCTGTATATTTTAAATTCACCCCTCACTTTCAGTGTTCAGAGAAGCACAGAATAACTGAGGCTGGACTGGACCTTTGGAGCTGATCTAGTCAAACTGTCCAGCCCAGAGGAGACTGCTCAGGACATTGTACAGCTGGGGTTTTGACACCTCCAAAGACAGAGAATTCACAGCCTCTCAGGGCAACCTGTTCTAGTGAGATCGTCTATAACTGGAACAGTCTTGGCTCGAGAACAGTTCAATTAATCAAACAGGAACAAGAAATATTTCTTTCAATAGTGCAGAATGCTGCCATACTCCTTAAGCCACAGTTGTGTACAGAGCACTTGCAGGGGGAGTGCCAGGTGAAATACCCAGGTAAACACAAACCACCACTGCTGATGAATCCAGGCTCCACCACTGAAGCTGGATCTCCCCAGCACTTCCCCTCCTTCAAAGCTGTTCCCTGCAGGAGAGGAAGGACTGCTCCCCCTCCCAGAGGAACTTGAAGAGGAGAAATTCAGTGAGTTGCTAAAGACCTCAGGCTGTTTCAGAAACCAGGTGCCACCCCTGCCATGAGCCCACCTGTCCCCTTCATGGAGGAGTGAGCACAGAGACTCCTGGGCACTGAACCCAGTCGAGCTTCAAGTGAGTCAATCTGTTCTGGAGGTGGGGGCAGAGCAGACAGCACAGTGCATCTGCCCAGCACAAAATATCCCTGCCCTTGATTGTGGAGAGCCCTTCCCAAATGTGCACTGTGCTTCCACAAGCAACACTTCACAAAACCCAATCCATGCATAAGGAAAAACAGGAGCTACTCACTCGAAAGAACGCAACATTTTCAGTTTTGGGAGGCACTGAAACAGCTGCAGAAGTCCCTCATCTCCCAGACTGTTACGTGATAGGCTAAGGTTTAAAGAAAGGCATTTAATTTTCACAGTAAGAAAACCCAATGGGGGGGTTTAGATTTCTGAAATCTGTATGTACAGCCACACCTTCCCCCAGGCCACACTCTCTGTACAACACTGCAGAACAAACAAGTGGCCTTTTCTCAGCATCCCAATTAACTGCAGGTAAACACCACGGGAGCTAAGGAGGACTCACTCCAGCTCAGAGATGTGGACACATTCCTCCAGGACTGCACACAGATTCTTCAGGTCACTGGCTTGAAATTTACAGTCTGTCAGTCTGTGGGGAAAAATGAAATCAATCATCCAGGTCTGCAGGATTTCAAACAAGGCTGTACACTTCACTCCTCTGAAAACCAGAGAATCAGTGAAGAGATTATAATGAAGTTAAGCAATCCCCTTGAAATACCTTGCTTCTTACCAGCTCCCACAGAGTCTCCAGGTGATGGGCCACCCCTGCCTGGCACTGCAGGTCCCTGTGTCCTTTGTAAGGTCTCAGCCCCTTGCCAGGGGCTCCAGCCATTCCCCCCACCCAGGAACCTGCAGTTCTGAGCTGCTGGAGCTGGGGGGATTCCCAGCTCCCTCGTGACTCACCACCGGGAGGTGCAGAGATTGGAAATAGAGACAGAACGTGCATGTGACACGATGGAACTTGGCCAGGGTACCTTATTTTTTGGGAGGTGGTAGGTGTCTGGTTTTCCTCCCCATGTTGCTGGTCATCAGCAGAGAACACAGGCTCTTCCCTAAGTGAGCACAAAACCAGACAAAGGTGAAACTCTTCTGCTTTAGCAATTTGGCAGATCCCTGGGGCTACACTGGCTCCAGCCTACTGCTGTATCTTGCCAATTGCAAGCTCTCCTTTTCTAACCAAATATTTGAGTATGCAAGCAACTGGGGAGAAAGGGAAAGAGATATTTCTATCCATGTTTGATGGAGAATTCGGCTTTTGCTGAATTTAGCCTAAATTTTGTGAGGAGCTTGTACAAAAATCTGACTGTTCATAATTAAATGGAACTATGACTAACTAAACTGTAACACTGTAACTAAACCCTCCAACTATAAACAGTAAAACTATAACTGAATCTGACTATTCATAACTAAATGGAACATGCAAACCCTAAAATATCAGTTTGAAATGCCACCTGGTGCCTTAAAGGAGGCCACAGAACATGTGTCTCAGGCTGTCACTCTCTTTCAAGCACAGCCCCTGGGTTGTGCCCCATGGCAGCTCTGCTGTTTCTCTCTTCTAAGAGGTGGAATGCAGGTATTCCATGGCAAATGCTATTTTACAGTGGGCTCAGTCCACAGAGAACAAGGGTATAAATTGTGAACCTAAAATTCCAGGAGCAACAGAAAAAAATTTCTTGGGCAAAACCTTTGTGTTGAACTGTTTCAACCATAATTTTCTGATGGGAAAAATTAAACTCCAAACATCTCATGATTTAGGAGTACCATGATCCAGAATGCAGTGTTCTGAACTGCAGGGATCTGTGAATCTTTACAGAATTTAGTGTGGCATTCACTTGTTTTTTTACCCTCACTGTTATCAGATAGCACGGGTGTCATTAAACAGCCTGCTCTGCTTAGGATGCTGTGGGATGAAATGTGCTCTAGAGACATAAAACACTACAGAAGGCAGTGACAACTTTTAGAGTGGCTGAGAAAGCCAGGAGACAGTTCTACGCTTAGATTTGGGGGTTGGCGTGGGAGGCAGGCACTGCTGGGAAGTGGAGTGTTACCCTTGGTACCTACACAGGATGCAAGAACTAAACAGGTAAGATAACACTTTAGTAAGAGATAAACAGCTGAGATAACACCATTTGTGCACACACAGCCTACCTAGGAGGAAAGGAAGCAAATTCCCTGTCTTCTCTAAACCTCAGGACTGCAGTATCATGACAAATGCTGTGAAGAAGAGAAGCAATCAATCAATGTCATGGTTTGGTTATTTACAGGACTTCTTATCTGGTTTTGTTCTGCAAAACACCAATCACTTGTGCTTAAAACCCTCCCAAAACAAGAAAAAGTGATCTCCATAAGTTTTAAATTCTGGTTGGATCAAATTATGCAGTATCTGATGATCCAGTTTCTCTGAATCACTAGACAAAGCACAGACAAAATTGCTATACTTGAATTCCAGTGTGTTTTCCAGTGAAAGTAATAGAGGAGAACTTCCAGTTCTGCTCCAGGAGGTGTCACCGGTTCTCAAACTCTGCAGAAATCCTGCCTCCAAAACTTCCCAAGGAGGAGAGCAGGGAAGCATTTTAAAACTCCCCCAGGCATGAAAAGACAGCCAGATTTTGAGAGCTCAGATTCTTGTTGATGGCTCTAATAAACTCAGCTTACAGCAATGTGTCACCAAGTGTTAGTGGCCACCTTGGAGCATGTTCTTCACCCACCAGGCTCCTGAGGTGGTTCAACAAAAATCTCAGAATATAACTCCCAGACTTGTATATTGGGATTAACCCCAGGGATGATTCAAGACCTACATACCTGGCCTGCACCTCCATCACCTTCTGGCAGGTATTTACTGACTTCAGCAGGCTGCAAATGCCAGCGGCAGAGAGGAGGTTTTGACTGAGGCTGAGAGAGACAAAGGCAATTAGCTTGTCCCTGAAAATCCCACAGGACTGTCCTAGTGAAGCAGCTACCAGTGTCCTGCAGGCTTGAAACCATTTCCCTTCAGAAGAGGGCAGGCTGGTTTGGCACAAGGCAACACTTACTTCAGCTCCTTTGAAATCGATATACAGGGGAGGCTTTCCAGCAGGCAACTGCAGCCTTCATCTCCAAGCTTGTTCCCTGATAAACTGAAGCATTTTCCAGTTAGTGGGGTCCGATTTGAACAGTAAAAACAGTAAAAGTCCTGGAAACCTGCTTGCTTTCCCTTTCCTACAATTGCTGTTTTGCCTGGACTGCTCTTCTGTCTCAGATCAATCTTACCTGCTTACTTCTGCATGAATCAACTTCAGACAAAAAGGTTTAGCCCTTGGGCAACATGATTCATGTTTTAGACCCAAACCAACTTGCTTTAGAAAACTGATGATCTTTAAGGCCCTTTCCAAGCCAAACCAGTCTGTGCTCCTATGATCCCGTGCTCCCACACCCCCTGCCTACAGCCACTCAACAGGAAGGAAAGGAGGCACTCACTCCACTTCAGAGAGACAGGGACAGCTCTGGAGAATGGTCACAATCAACTTGGCATCTTGAGAAGACAGCCTGTGATCCTGCAAGCTGTGAACAGGAAGGCTTGGTGAGGAGTGAGGGGATGGGGATGCCCCTGCCTGGGCCAGATAGGTTTCCTATTGTCATTTTTATTTACTGATTCAGGTTTATTTCCAACTTTTCCACATGTGGAAATATCCTCTGTCCTTAAGGACGAACACATCTGCTTTTCTTGCCCTTCTATCATACCTATCATCTGCAAATCACCTGCACCAGCAGGGCTTTCAATGTCTACTCTTACCATAAATTCACATGCCTAGTTGGAATTACGTGTTCTTTACTCTCTTCCAACTTCATATCTGAAGATCTGCAAACAAGCAAAATATTTGGCTTTTAATATGCCTTCATGAAATATCTGACAACCTGGGTCCTGGTTAATATTTTTCCAGCAGAAAACACAAGGTCTGTGTTCTGTGTTGCTCAGCAGTTTTGCAACAGAAACATGGCACCTCAAGCTTAGCCAGGCTTTCGTGGAACTGGCTGTAGGTGTGTGCAAACCCAGCTATTCTGGTTGCATTTCTCATGGCTCAGGCAGCCCCAGCTCTGCCAGAGGCAGTGGCCAGCAATTCTGCTGTCACTGTGGCTCATGGGGACACCAAGCTGATGGCTCCAGTCAGCAGAACTGAACCAGGAGTGCAGAGCCTCACCTTTGAATGCTCCCAGACGCGCCAGAAAAATAAATAATCATGGAGTCCACCCTGAAAAAGAGATCCAGGTCAATATGAGGGAAGAGGTGGAAGGATTTGTTTAGCAGAGGTGTTTGGTAAAGACCAAAGCTGTTTCCTGGATGCTGAGGAGGGCCTTGGCATCTGCCTCACAGCTCATTGCCACGCCGAGCAGCAGCCACGTGCTCAGAGGGCAAAGGACACTCCACGTGTTGAGCTGGGGCTGCAGTGCAGATGAGACAGTCACACAGTGAGAAAGATTGGGCCAGGATTTTGTTGGTTTTTTGCAAGATCAGAAGTTTGTTGGAAAGAGATTCAGTAGAAATTCTCTTCCAGCAAGAAAAGTAAGAAAAAGCCGTATGCAATTTGAGTTACACCAGGGATTACTTTGGCCTGTTAAACTCAGAACATAGGACAACCACAAGAGCCAGGATGATTTAAAAAATCTACCTTTTGTCATCCTGGGCACATGAAAATCCCAAACGCTGTAATTTAAGGGAATGCAGAGCTAAAGTCACACATTTTCACTGAACTTAGCTGACTGATAGCAAATTCATACTAGTTGGTAAAGAATTTCCTTTCTGATATATTGCAGAGCTTAAAGACAAGTTTAAATGCTGTTATACAAGAAGAAATATCACACCCTGCAAATGGTTTTATAGACCAAGGGTAAAATGACCTATTAAAAATACAAAGAGGGTGTGCACGGTATGATGAATTCTCATTTTGTTTCCAGTATAAAGGTAAGAGAAGTTAAACAGATTTTTGTTCACTTCAATTAGGCAACAATTGAGCTGAAAAACAGTGTGCATTTAAAGTTAACATAACAAAGAGATAACCTACTTGGTTCTGTAAGAGGTCTCATACCTGGCACACAGTTCAGTAACATTTTCACACACGATGCCTTCCTTTGCCAAACTGAGAACAGCATTCAAGGAGAGATGGTTGTTGCTCAGGCTGTGAACATGAGGAAAAATAAAACTTCAGCTGCTGGACCCCAGAGCATGTTCTTTTGTTACACAAATGCCCTAAAGTCTCTTCCCCAAACATCCTGAAGCACACAATCTTTTAATTAGGATATTTCTCAAAAACGTCTGAAATTTCCACTTAGGACTCAACAAAACCATTATCAGATCATAGTTCTATCTTTGCAAGCTGCAGCTCCCATGAATTTAGAATCAGAAATAACTCTTCTATGTGCAGCAGGAGGATCATTATCCAGTTTTGGGTTGGTTAGTGGAGGTGGCTCATTCCTTCATGATTGCACCACTGACCCACAGTGCAGTTAAACTCCCACTACAACAAATCCAATTTAAATATGGCTTATTAAAGCAGGGAGGCCTGAACACAAAATTCTCCAGCCTCTGAGGATTTGTTCTTTAATTGCATGTTTGTTCTGTTTCATTACTTGTTGGACCTCATTAGATATGAAACACAAGATCTTGCTTCTACAAATCCTCTGCTTGTTCTCAGGGCCACAGGGCACTGAGAGCCTGGAAGGAATCATCCCTGAGAACAGCACTGTGTGATAGAGATTGGTAAAGGAGTGAGGATTACAAATGGCACTGTTTTCCTGCCTTTTCTGGAGGATAAGCTGCTTCCCTGGGGGCAGGCTGGCATTCCCCACAAGCTGTTATCCAGTGTGCTCGGGAAAGCAAGAGCAGCAGGTACATTCCTCCTTTCCTCCCTCCTTCTGTTATGCTTTCAAACACTTCTAACCACACTGCAAAGCCAGTAATTAATTCCTGGAAGGGATCCAGCAATGACTGCAGGTATTTTGGATTTGCCTGCTTGCACCTGAGGGTATGTGGAAGACCTTTAAAAACAAAGTCTCTCCCTTTCAGCTGGGGTGGGCAGGTAGTGCTCTGACTCCACACCTTTGTGGCTGTCCCTGTCCTGTCACACAAACTACACTCAGGCTCCAGCACTCACAGCAGCTCTGCTGCTGCTTCAGCTGCCCCTGGCAGCTCTTCAAAGGCTTTAAATCTCTTCAGCCAGGCTGGTTGTCTCCACCTAAAAAGTTGCAGATCCCTGCTGGGAGTTTGGGTAGCAGTCTGTCCCTCTCAGTCAGCTCTGGATGGCCACAAGAGAGTAACAGGGAGCAGCACAGGAGAAGAGGACTGGGGAAAGGCTGGGAAGACTGATGGAGCCATCCTCCCTTAATCAGAGGTGAGATATCTCAGCCAGAACCTCACCAGGGGGAGGAGAAGAGGAAAAGTCAAGCTGGGCACTGAGCTGAGCACATGCACTGTAGTTCCTGGAGAGGTGTCAGTGGTGCCAGGACTCCCTGGGGATGATTTTAAAAGATCTAGATAAGAACTGTGAGGCTGACTCTGTCTCAAACTGAGTCCAGCACAGCCCTGCTTGCACTTAAATCTCTGTGCCTCAGCTTGGTGCTCCACATATCTGTGCTATGCTTGGCTTCACAGCAGCCAAGGTTTAAGCCATTTCTACTCACTCTACTTTCTTCAGTTTTTCCATTTTGGAAAACAGGTCCATCACCCTCTTCACCTCTGGATGCCGTATCCGATTGCCCTGCAAGCTGCACACAGATTCATTCTCATCAGTACACCAAGGAAGGAATGGTTCAATTTGATGGTCATTGCCACAACACACTCACTTTATTTCCTCAAGCTGGAGGCACTGTGATGCAGCCTGGACCAAGTTAGTCATCCCCTCAGCTGTGATGCTCCCGCCTGTCAACCTGGAAGGAGCAAGGATCACTCAGGCCAAGCAAAGGGAGGAGCAGAATCCCCTGCAGCACATGGCAAGGCTGTCTCAGGGCCCTGCCTGCACACAGACACAGAGGCAGCAGCCTGGCTCTGCCACCTGCAACCAACTTCACACTCCTCTTCCAGCAGGGCAACACAAGACTGCTCTTGATGCCAGCACAAAACAAGAGCCTCCCGTGTGTGCTGCCCTGGGCAGCACTGTTACCCTCACACCCTGCACGGAACAGAGCAACCTGGCTGAGCCAATGTCACTGAATTATAGAGAACAGTCAGGAAGGGAGAAGGCACTGGTGTTACAAGCAAAGACTTACTCCAGTTTCTTCAGGCTCCCCATTCCATGTAAGCCCTTTGAAAGAGCAGCAGCAAAGTCATCGCCACATCTCCTGCTACGAAAGCTAAAATGTGAAGGAAAGGAAAAAGACAAATACACCAAAAGCTGATATTCTCATTTGCTTGCAGGATTCACCCTTCCTTCGTAATGAAAAGAAATGCCTATCATCTTCCCTCTTATCTACTGCATTAACTACTCTGTTGTTCACCTTAATCAAAACGGAAAAACAAACAAAAATATAAACAGACTGGATTTATGACCTTATTATCCTTCAATCAGTCATAAATTCATTAGTTCATACATCTCTGCAGTACTGAAATTATGCTGTTCAGATAAAATTTTCTCACATCATCTCTCTCTCTTCTAGAACAAACTTGAAGTTTGACCTTCCAATCCCTTAGCCCTTCTCCCCACCCACCAGCTCACGGCACTCACTGTGTTTACCTCAAGCGTTCCACGTTTTTGCAGCCAGCCAGAACCTCCAAACAGTCAGTGTCCACAAGACACCCTGCAAAGTCCAAAGAGATCAAATCCTGGCACGAGCTTATGACAAAAACCAAAGCTGACATGTCCAGTGGTGTCAGTCTAAAGTTTTTAAACTCATACTTGAAATTCAGCAGGCTCCCAATGTGCTGGGCTACTTCCTGGTTTTGTGTTTCAAAGGTGCAGTGGCAGAGCTCCAGGACTTTAGGCCCTGACAGATGAGTGGCTGCCAGTTTCTTGAGAGACTGCAGGATCACCTCCTGCTTTTCCTGCACCCAAGCTTCATCTTGCTCTGCCAGCAGCATGAGAAATGTCCTACACTCTCTTGACGACAAGCCCGAGAGAAATATGTGAAAATTCTCCATAAACTCGGTCTTTGTCTCATACTTTAAAGTCCACTTTGACTTCAAGAAGAACTTCTTCTTCAAGTAGTTCTTGTCCACCCTCCTACTCACCATGAGACCCAGTGCTGCAAAAAACTCCTGCAAGCTCAAGTGCACAAAGGCATAGCCAACCTCTGGGCAAGTGCCACTCGTCTTCACCTCAAAGACAGTCAGCAAGCCATGCAAGCAAGCAAATTCCTTCACATCCTCAGGAATATCACCCACATAAAATACAAGTCTCTTCTCTTCCAGGCCTCTCAGTGCAAGATCAAACAGACCCAAAATGGCCTTTTTGTTACAGTTCAGCAGTTCCTCATCACCTACACAATCTCCTTGCTGCTTGTTTAGGAAGATGAGAAACATTTTGATATAAAACTGTGTCATAGTCTGAGGAAGCTCCACATTCATCTGGTGTTTAAGGAGCAAATACTCCAAGCAGATGCACACGATGTTACACAGAGCAGGGGTGAGGCACATGCTGAGGAGTTTGGTGTTGTTCTTCACATGAGCAATGGCTCGCTCTCTGAATGAATGCTGATGAAAGTAGCGGCTAACATACTCCTCAACCTTCTCCTGGTCAAATCCCCAAATTTCTGCCAACACACTTACTGTGTATAATAAGAAGTCAGGTAACTTCTTAGGTCTGCTGGTGACCAACACTGTGCAACCAGGCAGGAACTTGCCATGACAGAGGTCTGCAAAGAGCTGGGATATGGACATGGGAGAGGTAAGAGCTGGGTCTCTCTTAGGGGAGGATGATACATCCAAGCTGGCTGCAAACTCATCCAGCCCATCAAAGATGATCAGTGTCTGCTGGGCATTCTCCAGGAGGCCCTGGAACACTGCATCAGGGCTGTCCTCTGGCTGAAGGAACATGTCAAACAAAAGCTCCTTCAGGGTCAGTTTTCTTTTTATCAAATTCAGCTGCCGAAACTCAAACAGGAAAGTGAAGAGGAACTGAGGTAGGACACCCTCTGCCCATTTCTGACAAATCCTGTGCATTAGCCTGGTCTTGCCTGTACCTGGTTTACCAAACAAAAAGATCACCTTTGTGGTGTGCAATGGGCCCTCACTACAAAACAGATCTGACACTTGCACGGCTGTATCTGCACATTCCTCTGGCTCAGGAGCACCTGCCACGTCCTCTCGGGGTTTCTCTGCTCTCTCCTTTGAGCGAGGGGCTTTGCTCTGGTGAATGACAACGTTGACAAAGGTTTGGTTGAAGGGCAGTGGCTGTGTTTGTTCCTGTGCTTCTGCTCCTGCTTCTCTCCTGCTTCCGTACCTCTGGCGGATGGAATCGATGAGGAGACGCCGGTACTTCACAGATGATTCTAAGAGAGAAGACAACAGAGGGATTATGAGGGTGAGAAAGTTAGTTGTGAGTCATGGCAGATCCAAAATACTGCCACTTGTAGACAGAGAAACAATGGCCCTGATCAGAGGTTGCTGTGTAGAAATGACAAATTTTGAACTCCTGAAAATAACCTGTAACTTTTCCTAATTTTTCACAGGGGCCAAAGAAGAACGACATTCAGGAAAAAGATGAAACAGCTTTATATGAAAACTAAATCTTACTATCTCCAAGATGAAAATTAGGTATCTGAGTATTATGCATATTATTCCCTGTTCACTAGCTCCCTCTTAATGCTGGGATTAGTTTTCTTGGATGTTTCTGCAAAGATGTTAAGAAGGTCCTTTCCTGAGAGGGAAGCCCAGCTCAGCTGCTGGAACATGCACATACCCAGTCGTCGCTGTTTGGCATCCTCATCACTCCCTGAGCTGCTGCAACGGCGACGGCGAGCATGCCCTGAAAATTGAAAGGTCAGAACCATGTCAAAAGAGCATTTTGAATGGCAGCACATCAAAGCTGGGCCAAACTCTCCAGCAAAGCATTCGGGGAGCTGAAGAGGAAAAATTGGTCAGACACGACTATTTGTAAACTCAGGCTGAGATTACAGAATTGCTTTTTCTGAGATGGGCCACAGGCACCTCACTGGTGAGTCTTTTTGTAGGGAATATCTGTTTCTGGGGAATGCAGGACCCACAGATTCCCAAGGTTGTCTATGATGGTTAATTTCCTGTGTTTTTATGGTGCACTGTCACCAGAATGGACAGAGTTGAGAGAGGTACATGTCTTTCTTAACTGGTCTTAGTAACTTCCAGCACTATTTTCAAATTTCCATTCCACCAGCAACTGGCAAGATGGATTCACTAGGACACACAGCAGCTGGTAGTAGTCTGAAGGCAGAACAAAGGTCACCTCTTTCTTCTTATTTTCAAGATCTTAAGCCTGCATGTGACACACAAGACAGTGTCATGTGACATTTGCAGTGCTGTGACTCAGAAGTCTCTGAGCAAAAAGCTGAGGCAAAAGTGGCTCTTCATGATCTACACTGTGAAAAACGAAGTTCACTTTCCTGGTAAAGTTTAAAAATGTTTAATAAAGACAATAAGAGAAACAATAAAGCAAAGAAATACGGTCGTGACCGGGTGTCTTGGCACGTTGCCAAAAGCACAGCGGTGTCTTGGACCCCCCCCTTTTTATCCTGTTCTTCATGCATGGATTTATGCATATTCATTTCTTCCAGGAACTGCTTTGCATGGTCACTCCTTGGGTCCGTTAAGTGTAATCTCACTTTCATCTTTTCAGTTTGGGCTTTGGTCCCCTCTTCCACAAGCGGTGAATGCTGATAGTCACCTGG
This sequence comes from Sitta europaea, assembly GCA_013400255.1. Classification (NCBI taxonomy): domain Eukaryota; kingdom Metazoa; phylum Chordata; class Aves; order Passeriformes; family Sittidae; genus Sitta; species Sitta europaea. The sequence continues at coordinate 80,230 of VXBS01003424.1, read as the reverse complement.
GCCTCTTCTGGAAGTTATCTTATCTATTCAGGCAGCTTAAACATACTACACTTAAGTTCTAACTACAGCAAAGAAAAACCTTATGTATCTATTCAGTCAGTAAAATTCTACTAAAAGAGAGAAAAGAATCAAAAAAACCCCATCATGCTTATAACATTAATTCTAACATTTGCGAAAAGCCAATACTAAAATATGCATTTATAACATACACCAACTAGAAAGGTCTGAGTTCCAAATTCACCCCTGAAGAAGACCCCACTATCTGTTCTTTTAAGCTCCTATTCTGACAACTCTGGAGTGGTTCCTGCTTGATCAATGCCTGAATAGTTTTTCTGCTCTTCCGTTAAAAGCCAAACCAACTTCCTCCACCTACCAATGAGCTGACCAAGCAGAAGTACAAAAAACACTTATTTTGTAGAGTGGGTGGGAGATTCCTGTAGAGAAACTAAAATGATTGAGTTCCTTAGCAGGGGACCAGCAAGGTCTTTTCTGAAATTCAGGGAGAGAAAACAAAACCAGGGGTGGTTCACGTGCAAAACACCAAGAACAGAACAATGAAATGTGAAGCTGCAGTGGCTTCTCCACACCTTGCCAGTGCTGAGGGTGAATACCTGGGACATTTGGAGCCCAGGCCATGAGCAGAGAAGACAGACTCCAAGAGCACAGTGCCCAGGGTCTGTTCCAGCCTTACCTTTTGGCACAGATGACTGGACTGTTGTACCTCTGCCTGCTTCTTCTGTCTGGCTGAAGTTACCTAAAGGAATTGAATGGAAAATTAATTATGGTTAATGTGAGTTTTCTGCTCTTGAAATTTGGAGTGTGGCTGGCCAGAGACAAAGGGCAAGCATCCTGCAACACAGACAGTGGCACAAACCAAGCCTCAGTATAAGGGATGCAGACATCCAGGCTTCAGGGTCCCCATCTGATCTTCTCCTTCCAGATTACAGTACAGTTAACTTTGCTTTCAAGGCAGGAGAAAAACGACTTTACTCTCTGATACAAACAAACTCAGAGTATGGGCAGCTTTGGCTGATCTCAAACCACATTGTTGCCCAAAAGGGAAGCTCTGCTTTCCCTGCAAAGAACGGTTTTCTGTGAATAAACCATTGGCCATGTCAGCAGCCCAGTCAAGGGCCTTTTCTAACTCATTGCATAACTCAGTGCCACAAAACCCCCTCAGCAAAACCAGAAGCAATTCACCTTCAGAGGGGTCAGTGATGCTCGGCTGTTTCTACAACAGTTAAACCAGTACAAGCCAGCTGCGACACCTTAAGAGACATCTTCTTTTATGATATGTCACAGCATCAAAAGGCTGAAAACTGTTTCAGTTTCAGTCCTGAGAGAAATCCCCCACCCGTCCACATTCTCTGTTGGTTGTCTGGTCTTTGCCCTGTTTCATCTCAGCCAAAATAGCTGCTGCAGCACTTGGCTACAAACGTTGCATCCACCCAGCTATGAAACTAATAAGAGTTACTGCAAGCGGGATGTGAAAGGCAGTACCACTGAGAAGGACACATTCTGTAAGACTTCCTACAGAAAAGAAGAAATAATCACCAGATAAAGCAATCCAGTAAAGCAGAGGCACAGCTTAGCTGGTGCCACAGGCCCTCACAAAGCAGAGAGTGGGCACACTGTGTAGTTTGCAAGATAACACACACTAACTGGTGGTGGTCCTTATGAATTGCCTCATTTTCTTTAAAGCCACTGCCTCTGCTAATGAGAAATATGGAGAAGTGGTTTTGTGTTGTTATTCTAAGACTTCTGTGTTCCTTGCCTTCCTGGATTGGGAAAATTTAAAAATTTACAATTAAAAGTCCACAGAACAAAGAGATTGGAGTATTTTCTCCCTCAAATAAATCCATCCAAAAGTTGCATCTCAGCTTTATTGGTTTCATCTGTTAATGTCAGAGGTTTTTTACCTCAAATTACATTTCTAAGACAGAAGCTATGCTTCCAAGAAAAACAAGGCCATGCAAGTGAGGGCAGTGGTGGCCCCTCTGCCTAGACTGGGTGATGGCAATGAGTGGCCAAGCGTTGGCTGTGTTTGGTCAGGGGAAAGTGGCCTGACCTCTCTTACCTTCTCCTGCAGAGCTCATGAGCAGGACCTCCAGATCCAGGGGCAGGTCATGTTCCATGCAGACAGACTGTGCAAAGTGCATCCAGGCTGCAGCACCAGCCTCCTCCAGCAGGTCGAGGAGCAGAGAGATTTTTTCCCTGGGGTCGGTGATGCCCCCCAGGCTGCTCAGGGCTGCCTCGGGGATGAAGCCCCGGGAAATGGAGAGCAGCCAGTCGGGACAGCGAGCCAGGAACTCCACGAGCTGGGGACGGGCTCTTGCTACAGCTGCTGGCAGGTCTAGGTCATCATTCTGAAACAGGGGCTGGAGGGATGAAGACAGAGGGTAGCAGTGAACACAGGAGCAAGAGATGTTGACCTGCACAGCCCTGCATGTCTTGATCTGCTTTTCTACCCTTACTCCCGAGTTTAGAGCAGAGATCTGTGCCCAGTCATGCAGTCCTGGCCTGTATCAGGAACAGTGTGGCCAGCAGGAGCAGGGAGGTCATTCTGCCCCTGTACATAGCACTGGTGGAGTCACACCTCAAGGGCTGTGTCCAGTTCTGGCCCCTCGGTTCAGTTCAGGATGTGGAGATGTGTGTCCAGAGGAGGCACCGAGACTGGAGAGGGGCTGGGAACACAAACCCTGAGAGGAACCACTGAGGGAGCTGGGGGTGTTCAGCCTGGAGAAAAGGAGACTCAGGGGTGACCTTAGCACTCCCTACAGCTCCCTGAAAGGTGGTTGTAGTCAGGTGAGGGCTCATCTCTTTCTCCAGGCAGCAGCTGACAGAATGAGAGGGCACAGCCTCAAGCTGCAACAAGGGAAACAAAGGCTGGATATCAGGAAAAAGTCTTTCACAGGAGGAGTAATAAAGTACTGGAATCATCTGCCCAGGATGTGGTGGAGTCGCCCGCCCTGGATGTGTTTAAAATAAGACTGGATGTGGCACTTGGTGCCATGGTTTAGTTGAGGTGTCAGGACATGGGTTGGACTCGATGATCTTGTAAGTCTCTTCTAACCTGGTGATTCTGTGGTTCTGTGAGGGTGCAAGGATGGCAGCCCCTGTCTGCACAGTGCCTGACAGCAGGACAGTGAAGGACAGGGGCAGTCTCTGGGAGTCTCTGGCACCAGCCAAGGAGAAGCTGTTGACATCTGCATTGTTGCAGTAGCCAGCTGCCAAACAGAACATCCCAGGCATCTCTGCCATATACCAGGACCTCTGGGGAGGTCAGGGATGTTTTTGTCATTGTTCAAGGTTACACAGAGTCAAGGTCTTTTCTGCTTCTCTTAACACTCTACCAACAAATGTGATGGGGATGCACAAGGAGTTGGGAGGGAGCACAGCCAGGACAGCTGACTTCCACTGGCCATGTGGCATCATGCTCAGAATATAAAGCTGAGGTAAGAAGGAGGAAGGCAGGGAGTTAGAGCTGTTATAAATGCATATTATAATACTGGATTTTTGCAAATATTAAAATAGATGCTATATGTATAAGGCTATAAAAATATAGGTTTTATTTTTGCTATTAACTAAACTTAAACATGGTAGTAAAATAGCTAATATAGTTATGCTCATGGTAATTAAACTACCTGCTTAGTTAGGATAGCAGTGAATGTATCACCCCTGCTACTGATATGCCAACTATCAGCACTTACCATGTGTTGAAAATGTGGACCAAAACCCAAGATAGAAGTGATGTGAAAGAAATGTGCATGCTCTAAAAAGGTGAACTCAAAGAGATGCCATGCTTAGCAGTTCTTAGAACATGTAAACTAGTTTAGAGAAAAGTTTAAATATGCATAATTTTTTATGAATATGCAATAAGCCGATACAATAGAAAAAGGATGTCAAAAATGTCTCAGAAATAACAGGTGTGCTCTTGGCTAAATACCAAGTGCTCAGCCACTAACCTTTGATTTATTATCTCCTATTATCCTTTATTAAACTTTACATATTACCAAGAAAGTAAACTTTGTCACAGAGTGATGATGTTTGTCACTCAGGCCACCATTACATGTGCTGGAGCCCTGTTTTCCTGAGGATGGCAGAACACCTGCTTGCCTATGAGAAGCTGTGAATAAATTCCCTGTTTTGCTTTCCTTGTGTGTGCAGCTTTTCCTTTACTTGTTCAGCCGTGCCTTAGTTCACAAGTTTGTGCAGGACCCCCTTGCATGAAGGGCTCAGGCAACTGTTTTTCTGCTCATTTTGTGAGGATGAGCAACTCATTTCTGCTTTGCTGACAATGTCACCTCCATTCCTATTTCCTTCCCACAAAGCCATGCACATGAACTCCTACCTGCATTGTTGTGTCATCAGTCTCCTTCCAGTTGTCAAGTGCAAAGGTGACTTCTGCTCCATATTCTAGATGTGCTAGAGACAGTCTTGGCACACAGACACACCCCAAAACATGGGACATGCCTCTCTTGGTGCAGATGCCTGGAGATAACAACAACAGAGCTTGATGTAGACATGTCAGGCCGTGGCAATTACGTGGGTCACAAATCTAGAAGCTCTGCCTTTGATCCAAGGGTCAGCTGTGAAACTTCTCATCTCTTCTCACTCAAACCAGCAGTGACCACAAAGTTTCAATATTTGAGGATTCACTCCTGGTCTCATGAAAATGCAGGACTGAGCCTTGAGCCCTAGGATGCAAGTGAAGACAGCTTTAGAGGGATGCTTTGTGGGAATCACAGCTTTCCTGGTGTCACTGCCTGATTTGAGCTGGGCTATGCCACTCTGCTGCTCTCAGCCCCTCTGCAGGAGCTGATGCAGAAGCAGCAGCATCTTGCTCAAGTCAGGCAGTCAGTCACACCAGAAAAACTGTGAAAAGCCATTCCTCTGAGACTACACAGCTCTCACAGAAGAGTTTCAAGTGTAGGAGGCTGAAAATGCCCCCAGTGCCAACTCCCCACCTCTCAGCAGAGAGGGCAAAGGGCAATTTTATCCTGCTCTACACCCAGCAGTAGTTGGTGCCCAGCCACCCCTACCACAGGGAGAGGGAAGAGGAATGCAATCACTTTTACTCAGTCTGATCAAGAACAAGACTGAATAAAGCCATACTAAATACATACAGAAACAAATAAAATCAGCGCTTTATGCCAATGAAGAATGAAAGCCATTCAGGCAAAGAGTAGACTCATAAAAATCAATGAAAGTCTCATATTCAAGAAAAAAAAAACACTGAAAAGTTGACTGAAAGCTCAGCCACACTGCACAATTCCTGTACTACTGCTCTGCTCAATAAAACTACCAGGAATGACTGGCAGTTATCTTCAGCAAAATACTTCTGATCCCAAAATGAAGTACAAAAACCTCCCAAGAAAAGCCAAAAATCTTTTGAGCCTTGATCCTTGCCCTTCAATTGCAAAACCATCTTTAATACACTTTGCAAAATTAACCTCCTTAACTTCCCCTCCCCAAACAGGCATTTGCACCATTCCCAGCCACACAAAATAGAACTGAAATGTGAAATTCCCTGTTGCAAATCTACCAACTTCTGTGCTCTGAGGGCACAGAGTACCAGCACCAAAACCAGTGTGGGGGTCACCAAACAGCAAAGCTGGAGGACAATATCCACTGCCTTGATTTTCCCACATGCTGACCCACCACTGTCCCGAGGCACAAGGCCCTTCCTTGCCTTTCGGGACGTAATGAACAAAAGACTGAGTAAAATGAAAGTAAAATCGGCTGGGAATTCCCCAACAGAAATTCATCTGCATTGAAAACAGAGAAATGAATAAAAACATCCAGTCAGAGCAGAGGAAGGGTAATGTCCTAGCCTAAAATCTACAATTAGGTGATAATTTAGGTAAAGCATTTGAGAAGTGGTCCAAAGAAATGGTACCCAGGGTAAACGCTCTTTGCAAACTCTGACTTAATTTTGGTTAAGGCACTTGCAAAGGGAATATTTCTATTTACATGAATAAATCTGATTATTCTGGCACACAGGGAAATATTTAATTACTTCTTCCATTATAGCTAAGAAGAAAAAACAAGTTGTTTTTCCTTTGGAATAAGGACAATGTTTAAGTGAGAATGTAGCAGATATCAAAGATTACATAAATGTTCCCATGTCTAGATAGAGCTGTGTGTGCAGAGATCTCCAGATCTAATCAGATGGGCTGCAACAAACAATGCAATGTTATTAATTTTCAATGAAATGTTACTAATATTTCTCTGAAGGCCAGGGAAGCTGCACTGGAAAACCAGACAGAGCCTGCAGCCGAGTCCCAGAGAAGACAAGATGGTACACTGCATTGTGCCATCACTCACTTATCAGAGAAAAAAATATCCGGATCCAGCAACAGCCGTGTCTCTAGCCAGAAACACTGACTCTGGCTGTCCTGCCTTGAGCGAGTGGGGAGAGCCCTGGAGCACCGCGAGTGGATGGAGGGGGCGGCGGGGACACCTGCCAGGCTCTGTCCCACTTTGCCACCTCCTGGCCCGGCTCTGGCCCACCTTGTGCTGGGAGCACAGGTCACCTGTCTGCCCAAAATTTGGACTCGCTCACCTCGGAGGCGTTTTCCAGCGTTCCCGATTCCGTTTTCTATCCCGGCTTTTCGCATAAGACACGAGCATCTACGGGCTGGGGAGCAAAGAGCCAGACCTCCAGCCCCCAAACTCTCGTGGGGTTCCCAGCAGGACGCCTCGCCCTCCCCGGGCTCCCGGTGCGATGTCCCCGCTGCCCTGCGCTCACCTGTCCCCGCTCCGTGCGCCCGGCCAGCCGGGACAGCGGCAGCGCCGAAAGCGAAACGGAGGAGCGCCAGGCTCTGCCAGGAAAACACGTGGGCCTGCGGAGCCGGGCGGGGCAGGCAGCCCCCGGGATGCGGGACAGGCAGCTCGGGACCCCGGGATGCGGGACAGGCAGACCAGATCCCCGGGGTGCAGGACAGGCAGCTCGGGACCCCAGGGATGGGGGACAGGCAGCTCGGGATCCCCGGGATGCGGGACAGGCAGCTCGGGACCCCCGGGATGGGGGACAGGCAGCTCAGACCCCCGGGAGGCAGCGGAGATATCACTGCTCCCCCCGGAATCATTTAGCTGGGCTCCTGCTCTGCTGGGTCAGAGCTTCCCTGGCTGCCGTGGAGACACTGGGGCCCCTCCAGCCTCCTCCCCCCCCTGCCTGGGCTCCAGGACCACTGGATGTTCAGCCCAGCAGTCACACAGAACAGTGAAGGGCCTCTGGTGTTGTGGGTGAGAGAAGCAGGTCAAAGGGGCTTGGCTTAGATCCATGGCAGAGCAGAGGGAGAAAACACCATGCCCAAGGAGCTCAGGGGACTGAGCCCATCCTGCTACCAGCCTCCTTCAGGGACCAAGTTTAATGCTTTTATACTGCTCTGTGCTGGAGGAGAACATCATCTCTCCCCTTGTTAATGTGATCACCATTACAGGTGTTGGATTTGTCACCCAAGATCTCCTCCAAGTGAAAAGACCAAAAAAAAAAAAAAAAAAAAAAAAAAAAAAAAAATAGAAAAAGAGAAGCAGCATGAACTGGTACAGGAAAATAACTGAGCGACTTGAGATAAAGTATTGCACTGTAGGAAGAAAGAAAAGGAACTTCCTGCTTGACTAGACACTTAAACTTTCCCTTATAATCTCTTTGATTTCCTTATGATTTTCATTGATTTTCTGATCTTTGCTGTCACTGTCTCAACAGCATGGCCATTGTAGCTCTACACTGAACCATCAGGGCCTGTAAAGAAATTACCCTGGGCACCAGAAGATCTCAGTTATTGTACTGCACTGGAAATTCACATCCCATTTACTTTTTTTTCCAGCCATATCCAGGTCTTTTAGCACTACTGGTTCTGAGCTTACTTGGAGTTTGGTAATATCATTTGACTTACTGGAATCAGGAGGCTCTTGGCAGAAGTGAAACCCAGGATGAGTATGAAAGGAGCTGTATTTCCAAAATGTGACAACAGAGATGCCAAAAAGTGGCAAAAACCATTTCTACTGCCTCCTGAGACTACTAACCTGTGCACTTCTAGACCCCAGCCCTGACTTCTAAAAACACAAGCCTTTTAAAGATCCTGAAGAAGTAGCATGGATTGAGGTGCAGACTTCAAAATCTTTTCAGAAGCAAGGCTCCAGGGAAACACAGTTTGCAGAGAGCCTCAAACATTTCTCAGGAAAAGGAAATAAATTTCAGTCAAAACTGATTCAAAACATCTCATTTTTTAATTGGTTCATATGCATTTTTTCTGGTTGTACACAAGTTCCTATGCTCCTCTGTGAAAGGATGAGCTCTACAAACTCTTCTCAAGAAAATGAAGAAGCAAATGACTCGGGAAGCCAAAGTCAAGCTGCGCAATTACATATCCCTAAAAGTGGGTAGAGAACAGAAAATATTGTGTTAGTTCACACCACAATCCCAAGAAGGCTTTGAGAGCCAGGTAGTTCTGAGCTCTGCTTACCTTTCCAGTGATGATCTCAGGATTTATGATATCAAAGAGATGAAGCCTTTTGTTGTTCATCAGTGAAGTCAGAGCTGATCCAATACCTGTGGAATCAGCAAACAAATCCAGTTACAGGGATGTCCATCCTGGCTTGCTGCTCGTCATGTGCTATCAGTTGCCAAAAGCTAATTGTGCCTCAATGCCCCATGACCTTCAGCCTGACAGAAAACCCACTTTTCCTTTCTCCCAGCCATTTACACAGGGTTCCTCATTCCCTAAGTGTATCCAGCAGAATTTCAAACATTAATGTGGTTCCCCCTGCTTCCCAGTTGTCAGTGTTATTGATGTATTTTTTCAGTGCTCAGGTTTAGGAGCTCTGATGTTAGACAATTTATGGAGCAGGTTGGCATTCCCCCGAATGAAAACTCACTTGACGTCACTTCTGGAATGCCAGCAACCAAGATCATATTCTGCAGGAAGCTCTGTATGGATGAGTCCTCCTGAAAACCAAAAAATTCATACAGAAATGTTTTAGAATACATTGTGTAGCCTCAAATGGCCTAGAGAATTCTTTTTGTAGGACTTACCCCACTTGGATCAGCTGTGCATTTAAACACTTTAATCTCTACGCTGAAGGGAAGGGAGAAAAAAGGGGGAGAGAATTCACTAAGTGCTGCAGAGATCTTCTTTTTGTGCTGCTCTTAAACATGGGACAAAAGAGGCAACTCTCAAGAGAGCACAGTACCAACCTGGAGTCCACAGGCTGCAAAATGAGCTTCTTCTCTGCATAGGTAGCTTGGACAGTGACCGTGACTTCCTGCAGAGAGGAGCAGCAGGTTCAGGCTAGCCTTATAGCAAGGAGCTGCATTTGGATATTTTGGGTTGTTTTCTGGGAGCCAGAGTTCAACATCCTTTTGGCTTTACCTCCAGGTATTGCTAGAATAGGACAGCATTTTCCTTCCCCACCTGCATGCAATAACCCCCCTGCTCATGCCCCTCAGTCTCTGGGCCTCCAGGCTGGCTCATCCACTGGGGTTTTGCTATTTTGTAAACCCTGCACAAGCATGGAAATGGCTATGTAGAGTGTTGCTTCCCAATGACCTCCACCTCAGCATCTGACTGGGTGTAGAGAGAACGGCCTCAGGGTAGCCAGGGCTGCCCCAGGTAGTCAATCCAATATAAGCCAAATTAAAAAAGTAAGCAATCTGAATTCTGGCTATTTTGGTTCATTGTCTTGCTGTTGTCTGCATTCATTTAAGAGAAACATTTTGTGATGCAGTTCCAGATCACAACCAGGGTTTCAGCTGTCCAGGAGCAGATCTCATCCTAGGAGCCACAATTTTGGGGACCACCTCTAGTCCAGTGCTTCTGCAATCCTTGAAATGTGTTTCAAGATACCACTTGGGGAATGAGAAACAGCCATACATATTTCCCTTAACACCCTGCTAACATGGGATGCTTGCTGAGGGAATTATTCTCCTCTGTGGTTTGACCTTTCAAACCGTGTGCCCTACCCTCAGGCAGGGATTTGGGTTGGTTTTGTGTCTGTCTCAGCCCACAAGAGCTGACAGACACAGCTACAAGACTGGACAAACACATTGCTTTCCTGTGACGTTAACATGTCAGGAAAGATTTTGGCATTTCTTTTTTCTGCTTCATTAGTTTCACTATAAAGCATTTTGGGGTGAAACAGTATAATCAGGACCCTCCATACAGGGACATAGAGGAAAAGGTTGCATTTTGAGCTTCACATTCTTTGGAGCTGTATCTCTATTTCTGACACAGCTATACTCTTAGTGGGGACCTGAGCTAGAATTTGGCTACAAGGAGATATCAAAATAAATACATTCCCATGGTGCCTTCATTCTCTCCTAAAATATCTCATTGGACTACCCTGTGTCAGATAAATTGTAACAGAGGTTCATCAGAGCCTTCTGCTGCTTTGACCACCTTGCACTCTGATAGTGGGCTGGCCTAATTGAGGGGGCATTGAGCCAGCCTGGTCTCTGTCATCATTTCCAGCCTCAAATGTCTAAGAGAGAAATGGGAGAAGAAACTGATTTGCCTTCTCCACCCCCCGTGGTTTAGCCACCCACCCTTCCCAAGGGCTCTGCCATTGCTGTCCCTGCACACCAGGAATGGTCCTGACCTGGGGCAGAGCCTGTCCCGAGGTGTTCAGAGTCAGGAGGAGCAAGAACTGACCTTCTCCATGTAGAGAGACACCAGGGGTGCTTCTCCTGCGAGGAGGATGCTGACCTCCACTGCTACCAAGGACCTCACAACTGTCCCTTCAGGCTGAAGGGAAATCTGGGGCTGGGTGAGACTCCACACCTTGGCCACAGAGTCATTGTAGGAGGTGCCTTGAAAAATCTGATGGAATAAGGAGCAACAGATGAGTCAGGCTTTTTCCATACCGATTTCATGCCAACTTGTCACACAGCTGCATTCCTTTTGCAGCCCCCAGCTCCTCCTCCTGCTCACACAAGCCCAGTAACTCAGCCAGGTTTCAGGGAGACTGTGCCAGCATGGAAGATGGGGAAATCCACCTTGCAAAACACAACTGCTTTTCCATCAGCCACTCTTTTTCTCCATCTGGCCCACCTGAGACTCAGATTGTCAAGGGAAGGACCCAAGCTGTTACAACGCAACAGAATCCATTTGAAATTTACTCATTTGGCATGCAATTGTCTGAATAGGACAAAAAAGTTACCCTCTGCACTGCCTTCTGCTGCACTTCTGTGTCTTCCATCTCAAACAGCTCCTTCAGAAACAAACCAGAAACAGATTGTAGAAAACAAAAGACAAGGTTATGGCTGCCCCTGGTGCAGTCTGGACCAGCCAGAGCTCTGAGATGGGGCCTGTGCCCAGTGCAGGTGATGGCTGAGCTTCCCCAGCTCCCACCCTTTCTTCCCTCTCAGTGATCCCCCAGAAAATCACATCCCTTTACAATTCAGCAGAGAAGTTTTCTCTCAGCTGCTGTTACCCCTCTCAGGAATAACACAGCCTGGGAGCACATTCTTGGTAAGAGGGCACCGACTCCAGGATCACGTGCAGTGACCGATTGGAGACTTCTGTCTTCTACAGAAACCAGCTCTCACCAAAACACAGTGTTTAGCGCATTTTTCGCTTTCTCCACAAATTACAATGTTTGAGGTAAGGAGGGTGCCCCTCTGGGAGTCACCTGGAGTTTCTCCCCTCTGAGGTTGAGCAGCAGCCGCCCATCCAGGAAAGCTGCTGCAGCCAGGGAGCTGAGGCTGTGCTCGGACAGCCAGAAGTAGAGCATGCGGGACTCGGTCAGCAGCGACGGCGAGAAAACAGAGTCACTGAGCACGCTGGAGCTGTTCTTGTACAGGACAAGGCCCTGCAAAGGAACACAAGGGTGTTGGCCACAGCAAGCAGCAGGGGGACTGCACAAAAAGTCAACACCTGCATTTCCATGGTGAGGCAAAGGGCTGGCTGGACACAGCAGGAGCATCAGCCCAGGCTGCAGTGCCACGGCCTCGCAGAAGCAGCCCCTCCAAGCCCTCCAGAGCACACCATGGCCAGAAAACCTCTGGTGTCACAGCAGCCTGGGTTACTGTACCTTGTGATGGGATTCTATGTAGCTTGCTTTTATTACAGGATCTGATGCAACAGAGATGTCAACAACGATGTCCTTATCCCGGACAAAATCGGCTGCAGGAAGGAAACACAAAAACCTCACACCAGAAACAGGACCTTAAGCAGAGTTTGTGCCAGTCACTTTTAGGAATTGGTGCAGGTGGTGACAGGGATGTCATGAAACAGCTCAGGGTGGGACAAGTGTTCCCACTCCTTTGGATGCTAGAGCTGATCCTGCTACAGCTCGCTGACTCTGTTTCTTCACTAGGAAATTGGGATAATTATGCTCAGTTTGACATTCCACTCCTTTTCCCTGATATTTGGGACTGGGAAAATCTCCAGATGCTGAATAATCTCATCCCTAATCCAGCAGTGCATGCTTCTTTTCTAGCTAAGGCTGGTCCTGCAGCATCCTGCACAGCTGATCAGTACAGACTGAAGGAGAAATTCTTTATGAATTGAAACATCTTTGAATCTGTCTAAGAACCCTACAAGGTCAACCTGATGCAGAAAAATCCAAGTGTAACATTACTAAAGTTTATTTTGCTGCTGTATGAGAGCTTGGGATCCCATGGACATTTTGAAGGATGTTTTTGGTGGATGTGGCTACCACACTGCTGGAGCTCTAACATTAAAAGCTGCACATAATAAAAATAGAAAGCAGAAAACCCAAAAATATTTACCTGCTAAATCAAGTATAAAATTTGTCAGCGTCTTAGCGACAGCATTTATTTCCTTGCACACCTACATGAGGAAAAGAGGGGGGGAAATTAGGGAAAGGGTAGGATTTTAGATTGTAGAGCAGAGCTGAACCTCATTGAGATGTAGGGACTGTTGGTCAGAGTCCAGCAGCTTCAGGGTCAGCAACACCTCTCACTTTGCCCAAGCTGCTTTTTTATTGTGGATTCAATTTATTTGTCTTATTTTTCATGAGCTCTAACATTACACTGCTACTGTCCTGTGGGCAAGAAAAGTGTGTGGCATACAAAGCCTCACAGAGCTTTCCTCAGTCCACAGGCTGATCTTACCTCCCTCTTGAGGACAAGCTTCAGAGTGAAGGAGATGAAATCTGTGAAGAGCTGCTTCAGCCAGCCAGGTCTGTGTAAGACAGGGAGCACAGTCAAGGACCACCTGTGGTCTGCACATTTGGGTGGGTGGCACTTGGGGACCAGTGGGGGACAATAAATCTCGATTTTGAAAGGGGTCAGACTCACTGCTTGTCTCCTTGGAGGTGAAGTGTGAGTTTGTGGAAAGCCAGGTAGCAGTCTGAGGCATCAGGAGTCACTTGGTCCTTTTGGCACACTGCATGGGATGAAAGGAAAAAGAAAAAAAAATAGCTAATTTGTTAGTGAGATGGGAAGGAAGAGTGCAGTTTGCAGACACTGCAGGCCTGGAGCAGGGCATCACTGCAGAGGGCCAGCCAGGGCTCCCCTCATCTGCTAGGGGATGTTTGTAAAGATTCCAGACCCTGCCAAGTTGGGGCAGGTAGGGCTACCTTGCACCTGGATGGTTTCTGCTCACAGCGCCAGCAGAGCTGGTTCACCAGGCACCCTTCTTCATCTGGATACCTGCCAGCTGCCCTAGCTCCTGCCAGCAGAGACCCAGCTGTCCCCTGACATGACCCAGGAGAACCTGGGCAGCACATGCAACCCACAAACCAGAGTGGGGAGGGAACTAAGTCATCTTGCAAGAAGCTTGGGTGTCACAGCATACTTACTCAGATTGATATTTAGCTGGAGGTCAATGGAGGACTCAATTTCAAAATCAACTGAATGGAAAAGCTGCAAGCTGTAATGACAGAAGAGGGGACATTTAGGAACCTGTGCCAGGAGCAGCTTCTCCCTGACAGGTGTGGATTTTATAACACCTCTCACACCTGTGCTTGCACTACAATGGGACAACCCCAGCACACCACAGACCATGTCAGATACTCTGGCTTTAAATCATTGCAAACTGCTGCCTTAGTGGCATTTAGGGAGCGTTAACCCCCCTTTTCATGCACTCAGATTTTACAGAGCAACAAAGGGGAGAGAAGTCAAGTCCTATGCTTTGGCCATCTGGGCTTGTCATGCAAGGTGAGGGCAGAAAGGCAGAAAGCAAGGTGGGGCTTAGAAACAGTGCTAGAGTATAAAATCCTGTCTCAGGCAACAATCAATGCAGCCACTACCAAAGAGACTGAGGAGTGCAGCCCCCCCCACTCCCACTTTGTCAGGGGCCAGTCCCAGGGCGGCAGCAGGAGCTGGCAGTGGTGCCAGCAGCCCCAGCCCAGGGTACTTACAACCAGGCCCCGGCATAGCCATAGGTCAGGGTCCCTTTGAACAAGGCTGTCACATTTTTAATGGAGATGTGGATGGCATTGTCCTCCTTGAGCTCCACCTCACTCCTCTCTATGGACAAACCACTGACCTGGATGCTGGAAACAACAGAAACACAGTTTGTTCCCAGCTCAGAGGTGTTTGCTGTGGTTGGGCAGGAAAGGTTTATTCCTGAGGAATGGGACCTCTGAGGGACTTGTGCCAGTGCCAGATTCCAGAGCTTTTGCAAATCCCAGGGCCAGGTACAAGGACAGTGACAGTGATGCCTTTGCTCAGCCTTGGTGCACTGTGCAATATTTGGTTACAAGGTCGGGGAATGCTTTAAGCAGGAAGCATGGAACAATGCAACCCTGCTTTATTGCAGTGCTCAGTGCAGCGTGGTCATGGCAGGAAGTCTGTTCTGTGAGTACACCACTGAATTTGTGCTCCCCAAATAAATATGAGTAGTGCCGCAACACTCAGTGTGGTTTGCCACAAAGCAGAAAGCGACATCCTGCTGACAGGGATGGCTCTGGCAGCCCTGGATGGGTCCCTTCTGCCTCTCAGTGTGCCTTGGGCACCATCTGTCATGGGTGGCCACAGGTGCCCCAGCCTGCAGGGACATTACTCCCCATTCCCATGATCAGAAATGAGCTCTACACGCTGCCTTGCTGGCTTCCCACTCAGCTGGAAAAATAAATAACTCCCAAATAACACATTAGCAGCCTAACCCTTAACATGCAAATTGTCTGCGGGGCTTAAATCCAAAACTGTCTGCCCCAGTCCAGACCTTTGCTTTCACCAGGAATTGCTGGCTCAAAGCTCCCTCCAAGGCCAGTTTCTGGTCCCCTCTCTCCCCCAGCACAGAGACACTCACTTGCTCAGCCCATAAGCCACCCGGCCGAGGAGCCTCATGGACCTCTCCCCAGTGATGTTGGGGAATTTGGCATTTCTGAAGGCTGCTTGAATCACCTGGGCTGTCTCCTGGTTCACTGTTGGTGGAACAAAAGGGCAAAGATGTCAAACTGCAATCTGTCCTGGCTGCAAAGCCAGATCCACACTCTGGATTAAAGCACTACAGAAGGCTTTTATCCGAGGCATTTGCATTAGATTAGGAAGCACTAGAAGTAGTTTCATAGTAAATTAAAAAAATTAAAAATCCCTAACTGTAACAGCTGATGGCAGTAAGGGACAGCGGTGTGTGTGGCTCGACAGCCGCCAGTGGGAGCTGTGTCCAGGGAGTCGCGGCCAGCGTTCACACACCTCAGGAACAGATTTTGGAAATGTCAAGACTGTGCTCATCCTTACACCCCACAAACTGTTGACCCAGTGCTTTTGCTTTGTTACTGCTCACTTGTATTGCATTCAGCTCTTGGGTCTACAAAGAGCAAATTCTGAAATCGTTTCCGTGCCCATTTTCCTAATGTTAGACAGCTGAGTACAGCCTCAGGCACATGCTTGTCCAGGACTTTTTCCTGCCAGAAACACTCTCTGTTAGTTCAGCCCAGCACGAATGCATCTTTCTCTGCATGTACCACTGTTGGATGGGACAGGACAGAGCTATTCCCACCCTCCACAGAAGAATTAAGTTCTTCCCCCACCTCCAAAGCTCCCAAATCCTTGCAAATAAGCCCACAGCAGGAGAGAACCTGTTTCCTCCCATTCTGCATACCGACCCCAAGAGATGAGATCGCAATGAAGAGAGAAATCACACACACATTTGTTCAAGCTCTTTCGTCAAGCCAAGCCCCAACAGGAACAGCGCTGAATCCTTGGGCTGAGGAGAGGGACTGGGGACAATTTCCAACCTCTCGTGCTTTAACCTGTGCTCCCAGGCAGGTGTTGGCACAAGAGACAGAGAAGCAGGAATCCCCCTCACTTGGCTGATGTGTCCCTAGCTTCTGGCAGAGAGGGGGCAGGCAGAGCCCCAGCGAGCAGCACTTACACAGCAACGCCGCGGGCTTGGTCATCCTGCAGACGATCCCTGTGGCTCTGTAGGGGAAGGGCCCAAACTCACAGGCTGCTGCTGCTGCATGCACAAGCACCAGCAAGATGCTGAAGGTCCCCAGCATCATCCTGCCAGCCCAGCACATCCTCAGCCAGAGCAGAGAGCGCTGGTGAGACCAAGTGATTCCTGACGGAGGCAGAGGCTGCTTTCATACCCCCAGCAGAGCCCACTCACAGCAGGACATGACCTGCTTCCTCCACTTATCAAAACTCATCACACATTTCCTAATCTTCCTATAGTTTCCTCAACACCATTCATGTTGCATGCTGCCTTCCTCCCTCAGCAGAAGTTTGGGCTGCAGGGCTTGGCTCTCCTGCCAAGACTGCTTTAACTCGGGACATGTACACACCAGGGAGGGTGGGAAAAGCTGGAGGGGGATGGAGAGTGCCAGAGGATAAAGTTAAGGGAGCAGCTTCACATGCTGCCTCAAGCCACTGGATAATTTTTTCTTCATGCAGAAATATTCCTTATTTTGTATTCCTGCAGTAATTCCCCAGCAAGGCCCTGTGTGATAGGTACCTGCATTATTCACTGCTCCCCCTTCCACTGATTTCATACACACTGGGGGAAAACTGAGGCACACTCCCAGGAAGAGGGTGCTTCTTGCTACCACTGGGTGAACTCACATCTCCCACATCCCTGGAAAGTTCCATGACCACACAATTGGGATGCTTTTTTCCTCTTGGCTGGGTCTGTGAACAGTCTGATTTGCCACCATCGCACTAAGGCAGAGCTTTTTGCACACCCAGACCCTCAGCTGCTATTTGGGGAACATCAGAGACCCAAGTTCACATCCACTCCTTGTGCACACCTGCCCTGCATGCCACTGTCCTCCTGCACCTCTGCTGAGCTTCTGGGGCCCATCCCAACACCAAAACTACCTCCAGCACAAACTGGAGTGGGGTTATTTCAGCAAGGAGGCTCACAACAGCTCCCTTTTGCCAGAAGAGACTGAGAGAGAAGGACAGGTGAGAACCTGGCAGTACTGCAGGAGCAGCCCCAACGCCCTGAGAGTGATGAGGTGCCAGCCTCCCTCCTCTCCCTGGCAGATGCCTCCTCCTCCCCGTGCAGGGTGAGCACGTTTCCTGCGGGGTCCCCGCTGTGCAGCAGCCCCCACCCTGCCGTGCTGTTTTCTTCCTGAGTTGAGAAAGTGAATGGCCTCGGGTACCCCGCGGGAGGCACTCACGGTCACTGACCCCGAGGGAAGCCGAGCATCTGCAGCTTCCTCCAGGCTTCTCCAGGAGAGCAGCGTGGTGGCCGTGGACAGACTGCCTGCTGCCTGCCCGAAGTGCTTTAGAAATGAACAGCTAATTGTTGGAAACACAACGTACAAAGACAGCAGGTGTTTGAGCAGCAGAGCTCCCACGTGGCATCATCTCAGCTGTCACAGCATCCCCGCTGCCCCGGCCAGGAAAACTCTTCCCAGGGCAGCTGCACAGAGCATGGGCACGTTACAAAAGGATTGGGATTCAAGAGGATTTAACCATCTAACAGCTCTATTTTCTGCCCTCTCAGTTCAAACGGTGTGGGCACAGTGGCTAATGTTTGGTATAAAGGGAATCCTGCAGGCACCAGGAGGCCCCATCACTTCTCTGCCCAGGGCAGCAATTCACATCAGCATGGAGGAAAGGGAAAGCTGGCACTTTGATACAGGGATGTTGGTCACCAGGGTAGATAAAAGCAGAAAGCCCAAGACCCCAGACTCATTGTGCTGGTCCTGGTAGATCCAGGGCATTCACAGCCCCCTCAGGGGCCAGCTGCCCTGCCCCAGCACTGCTGTCAGAGAAAAGGAGAACAGGGAACTGCCGGGCATTGACCTCCAGTGGGAACAGGAAGGCTGGAGACTTTCTGCCTACAATAGCAAAAGCATGTGGAACACAGAGATGCTGTGAGCATCCTTGTCCTGGAGTAACCAGGCAGAGGCCAGGGCAGCAGGGACACCACAGCCCACCCCCCCTCCCAGTGCAAGGTCAGGCTAGGACAAATCAGGTCAGATTTCAAAGCCTAAGGAAAGGTTAATTTTGGCTAGCAGGAGGCAGGGCAGGCTTTAAATCCCAAAGAAAAGTTAAACACCCAAGCTGCAAAGGGGATGCTGGAAGATGTTTTGATAAGTATTTGCTGTGTAAGGCTTTATGTGAAGGCCATGCACGCACACATGTACTCACCACCTAGCTGAGGACTATCCTGTCACTGGGGTTGTTTTTCCCCACGTTGTCCAGGGCAGAGGTACACCACATTGCCATTAATCTTTGTGCTGCATTGACCAAAACATTTGGTGTTACCCAGCAGATGCTTCCTGAGAGTCCCTCCCAGGTATGCTGGCTGCACCCGTCAGCAGGATGGGCTCCAGCACCACAGCCAGGATTCACACAGCATGGGATGGCAGTGGGGTCAGCACAAAGACCACTGCTCCCATCTGACCTAGAGGTTTATACAATTGAGACAACGTTCAAATAACATTTATAAAATAAACTAGTTTAAACAATTAAAGTGATGCAATATTTGAGTACAGATTTGTGATGCAAAATGAAATTGGTATTACCTGAGTTACTCTCAAAATTTTAGAAAGCAAGAGTAACCTGGAATCCACCATCACATGGTAAAGTGAGGGCTCTCAGCCTCAAGGAGTATCCTTGGGAAACGTCCTGATCTCAGGGGAGGGTTTCCCCACTACAACTCCAAATTCTCCTGAAACCAACTCAGTTTCTTCTCTTCTATACCAGTATCACCTATAACAACCCTAAAAAGGAAAAATAAGCTGGCACACACAGGTGGCCCTAAGTCAGCCCAGGCTTTTCACAGCTGAGGGTGCCCAGGGCAGCTGGGGTGGAGCTGGAAGTGCAGCCAGCTGTATTTGTGAGGCACTGACCCGGGACAGGCAAATCTGGACTGAAAGAGCAGAAAATACAATTTTCAGTGCTACTGTAAGAAGCTGGGAAGGTTCTGCAGTACAGGCCACTGAGCAGACACAAGACACAGCCCCAGAAGCAACAGTTCCAGGCAGACAGCTGAACATGAACTGACCTCAAGCCCCTCATCACTGCAGTTTGAGGGGCTGTCACACCAGAACTGGCTCACCCCCATGATATTATTCCATTTGAAAATCACACCACATTAAACACTAGCAGGCATTTCAGGAGCTATTCTTATGCAGCAGAAGGGCTGGAGGGAGGTGATGAAGATGCAGATGGCAGTTTGGTAGCACACTGGGGGAGTAGCTGGGATGGCCCCTGAGGAGGCTCAGTTGGAATGCACAGCTTTGCAAATCCCACCAGGCACACAGCTAGAAATGGAGCACAGAACCAAGGCCAGAGGGACGTTGTAGCACTCAGCTGGGCACTTGCACAGCTGCTGGGATGTCCCTGGCTGCTGAGAACAGGGACAGCAGGCAAGTCAGTGCATAAATGAAACAGAAAACTGCACACAAACACACCACCAGCACCAGCTTATCTGCTCAGCAGCAACCTTGTTCTCATGAGGTTTATGCTCCAGGAGGACAGGACCATATCCATAGTGACAAACAGGACTTGAGTGGCTCCCCAAGTAAGCAGCCTGTTACGAGTTTCCATAGCAAGAGCAAAGGTGTCTGAGGAAAACAGTCTGTACATTTTTCCAGACTGGTTTCTCAGTGGGGACAGAGAACTGTTCTCAACTAGGAGCAGCTGCCAGAGCATATCAGGGGACACAGCAGCAGAGGGACTGGCTTTGTCCTGCTGCTCACTTTGCCACCCTGTGGACCTTCAGAGGACTTTCACTGCCACAGCCTGCCTGCTCTCAGGAGCACACACAACCCACACCTGCTGAACAGGTCGGGTGCTACAGCTCAAAAACACGCAGAGGAACTAAACCAGCAGCAGAATCAGAGCTTGAAGTGTGAGCCAAGGCAAACCCAGCCTCCTAAACCCACAAGCCTCAAGGCCCCTTCTAGCCTCTCAACTTCTGTCCCAGCAGAGGGGACAGTATTGCTCTGGAAGTTTCAAGGCTCATGTTTGCCTCACACCTAACCTGGATTCCCTCATTTTCAGGGCTGTGCTCCCTGGCAGCCCGGCTCTGTCCCCTTCCTTGCCATCCCTCCTTACACTGACATCCCTCCAAGCTGAGCTGCCTCAGCTATCTCTGCTTGCTCCCAGGGTCTCAGGCAACCAGAGACATCCACAGGGGCTCAGTGACAGGGTTAGGGCCACCCCAAAGTCCCAACCCCACATAACACCAGGCTGGCTCAGTCACAGGTGCTTGGAGCCCCCAGCCAGGCACTGTTCCCTCACATCCCAGTGCTCCTGCCTGGGTGCACACTACTGGCAGCTGCCTCTGCAGGATTACACAGGATTTACTTCCACACTACATGTCCTCTGCTGCTGGCACAGCTCCCTTCCACCCCACTGGCAGAGGTTGTGTTTCACAGAGCCATTAAGGAAATGTTCTCTAAAGGTCCAGGACTCTCACTGCAGCTCTGCACTGGCATTAGCTACACTTCATTAGTTTTCCAACCAGTTTTAAACCCATCTGCCTGCTCCTGGGAACAGCAAAAAAAACTGCAAGACAACAGATGTTTTGATGTCTCTGATAAACTTTCAGACTAGAGATTTCACAAGTAATCCAGCACTAGGAGCTCATTGTCTTGACCATACCAAACCAGTTGATTTCTGGCTGCCAGGAACTGCCCTGCTGGAACTGAGCACAGGCACAGCTCAGTTAATTTAGACACCCAAGTGATGGTTTGCTACACCTTGAGGGAGAAAACTCCACAAAGCACCCTTGGTGTGGAACACACCCAGTGCAGCAGCTGTGTCCAGGGTGGGGGAAT
This sequence comes from Sitta europaea, assembly GCA_013400255.1. Taxonomy (NCBI): domain Eukaryota; kingdom Metazoa; phylum Chordata; class Aves; order Passeriformes; family Sittidae; genus Sitta; species Sitta europaea. The sequence continues at coordinate 59,071 of VXBS01003424.1, read as the reverse complement.
GGCTGTCACCTGGCACCCACCCTGTGCCTACCACAGGGACACAGACTGAGGGAGGCAAAAGCCTGGGAATGCCTTTTTTCAGGGAGTGCAATTCCCAGAGCAGCACCAGACCGTGAGCACAGCAAGAAAGAGGGGTCACCTCCTCCAGGAACATCCTCAAAGGCTTATGCAGGATGGATCTGGGGTAACAAAACTGACCTCCTCTCAAATGATTTCATTTTAAATACTTAACTTTACCACTGTCCTACCCATTCTCCAAGTCTCCAGCAAACTGAAGATATGGCAGAAAAACAGGCCTGGAAAAGAATTTGTTCAAATCAAAAACAGCTCCCGGATTAAGTGGCTTCCACAGGTAACACCAACAAACCATATCCAACATTAGTCTGATCTGACACAGCAAGATCAAGCACTACCTGCTACAAGTGCTTGTCCCAAGTGATGTGTGTTGGCCCTGCCAAGGGCAGGCAGCAGAGGGAAGGACTGACAGTTCCAGCTGTTCCTCGACAGCACTTTTCAAGCCAATTAAACCCTGAGTCAAGACAGTGTGTTGCAACTCCACTGTGAGTCTCAGGCAGAGTTCAAGGACCCAACTTTCCAAACACCTACAGAATTACCCATTTCAAGATGCCCATGGCCTTTTCTGTTACCCGAAAAGAGTTTGCTTTCCCTAAGCACACTCCAAGCTATCCAAGGCCCTTCACCTGCTGAAGAACACAGCTGGGGAAGGAACTGAGCATTAAGCACCTTTTCCCCTCATATCCCAATTCCCTCATGGTAACTCTTCAATAAAAACCAGGCAAGAACACACCCTGTGCTTTGCACAGGTAGTCTTCTGATTGCTGTAGAGGTTATTTAGAAATGTGGATATAAATGCCTGCAAATTTTATTGCAATAACAGCCCTTAACCATATCAGAAACAAAAGGAAACACAATGAAGTAGTACAAGAAGAGTTGCACTGGAGTGAGAATGCAAAGTTGAATACAGGAATTAGACTGCTTTAACTCTGCACCCAAAAGCAGTGAAGAACTTTACATTTTGCATTAAGTTTTTGCTAAGTCTATTTAGACCTGAACACACTTACTCTTCCCCCATGATCTGGCAGCAGCAGAGAGGGGATGGAGGAAGGGCAGGGGGAATTAAATCTTGAACTATCTGAATCCAGCAACATGAAATTTAGTCTGCAACTCCACTGAGGTAATTGCTTATCCACATCATCTTGCAGTCCTCCACTCTGTCCAACAAGGAGATTGCACAACACATTCTTCACAGGGAAATATTTACAAAGAAAATTTAAAATATTGTTGAAGAAATTTAACAGATCTTTCCTAAAAATCTGCTAATGCATATCTAGCAATTTTTCATTTGAGATCCTACACTCAGTGTAATTAAAACAGCATTTGAAACATTCCAACAGGAATCACATAGCACAGAAGAAGCAATTTGCTTCCCTAACATTTTTGCACACTTGCTCAGAGCCTGTGCCTTTAGTGCACAAGTCCACAATGCCAAGCCTCTACATAGGAACCTAACAAATGCTATGGAACAAAGTTCTTTGGAATGAGAACAAGCATCTCAGTCTCTGGGCTGTAATGATGTAAGGCTTCTTGCAGCTTTATTTGCTGGGTCAGTGAAAGCAGAGAAGTGCCATCCCTTCCCAAGCCTGGTCTGGAGCTGGTATCTGGTTCTCTCAGGTGTCCACTGCAGTTTCAGACAAGCACATTGGTGACAGATCAGTTGCGGGTCAGTCCAGGCCCTTCTGGAAGGAGGGATGCAAAGAAAGTCTTGAAAAAAATCCACACTGTGCTCATGAATGAAGGGTTGGCCTGTTGCAGCTCTTGGAAAGCCTGTCCCTCATCAGGAGGTGTCTCAGAGTCATTTCTTCTGCCTCCATCTTCCCCCTGCCAAAATAAAGGATATTTGGTAAAGGAGAATTTCAGAAATGCATTAGAAAAGTCAAGTGTCAAACTGTTTCTGTTGCCAAAATGAAACTGTTTTAATATAAAATTTTTCAAGTGGCCCCAGATGCAAAGTCAAAAACCCAAGCTGCACACTGGCAGTACTGGTTAACTTACACTGGTGTCCAGAAACATTGTCCAGGACAGCCATCAAGCATCAGATCAGGTGAATTATGTATGTACAGCTAATTAACTCTCACTGACATCAGAACTGACATCAGCTTGAAATGAAAGACTCAAACTGCTCATAGACCCAAATCCTACAGAGGTGTGGCCTGAACCTTGCCCTCAGTTTCAGCCTGAAGAAATGGGAAATGAGCACTTCCCATTACAACTTCCTAAGAGACAGAAACAGCTAAAAGATAACCAAAATATTTCAGGATGAAGGTTAACTAAAGAATTTACTACACCAATGCAAGACTCAGGTGGCAGTTATTCTCCCATGGAAGATCGTGTCTTAGAGACGTTTAAAGAGAAGTGGGTTTTTTTTTTCTACTACACAATTATTAAACCAAAAGCAAAACTTCACAGGGTTTCATGGCTTAAAAACTTAGCAAGACAATACCTGAAAGTTATTGTTCTGGTCCTGGTTTGGAGCAGCTTGAGGAGGAACATTGCCTGGGAAGGGCTGAACTGGTCTTCGCCTAAATGGGAACCTTCCAGCATGGTGCCTGGGGAAACAACAGATTCATTAATTAATTAATGCTGTTTCAATATTACTCATCCTGTTACACAACAGCTGCACATCTGACTGCTCAGAGCTGCTGGCAACTACCAACAGAACAATTTAAGGACTTTCAGTGGAACAATTAACCTTCAACTCTCCAAGTCCACATAGATGTTGGAAAAGCTGCTCTACTTTTCACTCCTAGACCTATATCACTTGTTCCACAGGTGATCAAAGAATTTTGGAGGACAGATTATCTTTCTCAGATAAGACATCCCAAGCATAGCAACTGAGGATCCATTATCATCTGTGTTTTGATCCTAATTATATTCCCCCACCCAGAGAGGTTCAAAGGCTGTTCAGGACACTCCATTCAGTTCAGCCTGGTCTGCTCTCACAGCAAGTACAAGACCCTCTCCTCAGACTTGAACCACTTGTTTCCCAGGAAGAAACTGTCATTTTCTATACTGAACCTACAAGTCTGTCTGCTCTCTGCTGCTGAGTTGCTGGAGCTTTACAACAGGGGCTACTTTGGTTTCAAGTAGTTTTTGGAAATAGAAAGATAGCCACACCAGAAACTGCAAAACCCCAGTGAGATCAGCCACATGCTTCATTTAATCCAAACATAGGCTTAATTATCTTTTTTCTAAATACTGAGTTATATACCAGGATACAGAGGAGTGGTTTGCCCTTTTCAGATCCAAGAGTCCTCAGAAGCTCAACTACCAGGAACCTGAGCACAGCACAGAACTCAGTGCTTCAGAGAAACCCTTCTGAACAGCAAATATTAACACCACACACTTACAGATACATGAGAACAGTGCCACCCATGACGAGGAGGAGTCTGCTGATACTGGAGTAGAAATAAACCATGTTGACAAAAACATACAACAGTGTTGCTGAGTAGAGCCAGTCCAGCCAGTCTCGATTGCCCCCCTCCTCATCTTCCTCCACGAGGGGCCCCCCTTGGGCATTCATCCTCAAGTTCTGGTCAGCCACTGCATTAACCTGAGCAGCAACATTCTGGTTTCCAGGCTGGTTTTGGGCAGGAAATGGGTCTGGGAGAGGAGCTGGAGGTGTCACTGGTGCCACTGGGATCTCCTGAGAACGCCGTGCATGGGATGGGTCAGCAGATGCAGCAGTAGAAGCCAAGCTGGAACCAGAGAGCAAAGTACAGAATGAGGTTTAGTCAAATCCTTTCACACTTCAGAAGCCCTGTGTGTGAAAATCAGTCCATCTTTAACAGTAGAGTCAGATCACATGCAAGTAGAAAGCATCAAGTTTAGAGGCTACAGAAGCATTAAAAACAAGTTTTAGTTCTACCCATAACAGCTGTATAGTGACTTAAAATAATCAAACCAGGCACCCTCCCCTTTATCTACAGTAATGTCAATACTTCACAAGAACAATTTAGAGCAAACTGCAGGTAGTCTAACAGCCTTCTGCAAGTGTCAGCTTGGCCAGTCACTGATGTCCAGTCAATGCTGAGCACGATCAGATTTACCCTAGAGACACCTGCCCTCCCAAAGAAGAGTCAGGCAGTGGGCAAGATTCAGAACCAGTGACCTGAACAGCAACAGAGCAGCACAGTCAGGAGTACATTCCCACAACATTCAGCACAAGTTATGATGAGAACCTCTCCAAGCACCATCAAAAGAGGAAGAACTGCCAGGAGCTCTCAGATTTCTTGTATTATAGTTCCTACTTCCTACTGGCAGCTTGGAATAGATCACTTACTATTGCATGTAATACTGTCTTGCATAAATCTGCTGGAACCAGGACATCTGAAGCATGCTGTAGGTTGTGTAAGCAAAGAAGCCAGGAGCCACGCTCTGGAAGGGATGCTGAGTTGTCTCCAGCCTTGGTTAAAATTTGAACACATTCATTAGCAAACACTGGACTAACAGCAAGAGCAATTTATCACAGAACAATGTAAATAGCTTCTGCCACTTTGTGCACCCAAATACAAGATTAATTTTTCCTTCTAGACACCTCTTTACCCACATGTACACAGAAAAGACTTTTTTCCTAATTAACAGAGCAGTACATTTTCCTTTAGATGCCATGTCCTTGGAAGTGTTCAAGGCCAGGTTGGACAGAGCAACCTGATTTAGTGGAAGGTGTCCCTCATGGCAGAGGGCTGGACTAGGCCTTTAAAGGTCCCTTCCAATTCAAATTATTTTATGTCCACTAAAGCTGTTATATAAAGCCTCATCATATTTAACCCACATTCTATGGACTTATGACAGTGTATGTGGCATAAGGAGCTGGCATCCAACACAAACACACCATCTTAAAAATCTTAAAGATGTATATAAAATTGTACTTACCCATTACTGGCTTCTGCTGAAGAGTGGACACCTGAAGAACTCCTCAATCTTCCACCATTTGAGGAAGCCACATTTGATTCCTGCCTGGCTTCTGATGGCAACTTGGGCTGATCAGCTTTAACCTACAGACAGCAGTGCAGCCAGTGAGGTTTGCTCAGGACACCACACACACTTTTTGCATAAAAGCAAAATATGCCCTTGTTTTAACACCTATTCCTGCACAGCACCTCTCAGCACTGCCCCTTCTCTTGGGCACCACACCACAAGCACCTCTATCAGTATTTTAAAGCTCCTGGAACCAAATGACTGGGATGCAAAACTGATTTGATGCTACTCTTCCCTTTCACAAGATCTATACTGTATTTGTTACTTTTTGTGTGCACATGTGTCCATCTGGTTATAAAAATATAAAATACAAATCACATTTTGACTTTTTCCTACAGCAAATTTATAGTGCTTGAACAAACTCCTGTACAGAGTTCCAGAGCTGTCCTGTGGTGATACATCTAACACCCAGCCAAAGCTGGCTCACATCTAGCAACCACCAGGCATGGGTAGGCTTAGCTCAGAGTGCCTTTAATGGGCAACAGGAACACACCTCTAGAAACCTTTGCCCAGCCACTTTAAAGAAAGAATGGGTTTTGGCCATTTGTACTTGAGACCAGAACATCCTGAGCTGAGGCTGTAGAGAGGAAGCCAGATGAGTCATTAATGGGAGCAGTTAAAGTGTCTGCAGCTCTCAGCCTTCTTCCCTCCCCACACAGAGCAGAACCACTCCCCTCCGCTCCTCTTCTGAGCACAACCTCAATCTGTCCAAGTGTGCCTAGGACACAGCAAGCCATAGTTTATTTAATAAAACTGAATCTACCAGAAATCTCCCCTGAAGCAGCATGTCACTAGATCTTTCTTAACAGATGCCATGAGAATCTTTAATGATGAACTGTAGAGGCAATTTTTTAACTCAGCCTAATCCAAATACATTCTCACATTCATAAAAGAATTATCACGAAGTAATACTGCTGTTGCACTAATAGGGAAAACCTTTTTAGTTTTTCCCTAATAACTAGGTATTAGTTATTAATACTAATTAATATAGTAATTGCAGTAACAGGGAACTTTAAAATGGTCATCCAACACTTCTTGTTTTCAGCTACAAGCCCAAGATACAGAGTTAACTTAAGTCTAATTACCTCTGATTTGGTTTCTCGCATATTTGCAGGAGTCTTGAAGTTGTATACCAAATGAAGAGCATGCAGCTCCCCATGCTGAAATATAAGGGAAGATCTGTTTAAAAAAAATGCCTTCTTTGGATATATTTCAGCACATCATAAAAGATACTTTTTTATACCTTTGGCAACAATTCTCCCAGACAGTGGTGATCAAGCAGCAGTTTCCCAGAATAAATCAGCTTTTGGTCCTCTTCAGGCTTTAAAGAAAGAACAAAAAATACGATTACTTGCTCTGTCAAGCATTAACCAACACAGCCTACAGCTGATGGAGAGAGGCTTGGAGCTTGGAGCATCCCACACATTAAGGTGCAGAGGGAATTGCACACATCTAAATTCAGCTGAAGTTATGACTACAACTGAATGCCCAAGTGGGATATTATCAAGGTGCAAACTTGCATAAGAATCCAAAGTCCCTTGGGCAAAGAATTCAGTTACAGTCTGTATCTTTTACAGTCAAAAAACCCCCACATTTGTGTTTCTTAAAAGCAGAAGTTTGGAGTTTGATCTACTCTGATCAGCACCAGAGGTGATGTCAAGTGAATCTGTCACACCCCATCCAACGAACTCAGCAGTTTTTCATCGGGGGCTGTCCCCAGCTGGTGGGAGCTCACGGAGCCTGTTTCTGGGTAATCACACTCCCAGGGAAAGCATGGCCATAGCATGGGAATCAGGCCTTCTCCCAAGCAACAAGGGGAAACAGCCTTAAGTTTGCAGGGCAGTCTCCAGTCGGATATTATGAAGTTTCTTCTCTGAAGGAATGGCTGAGCTTTGAAACGGGCTACCCTGGGAAACGGAGCCACTAACCCTGGAACTCTTCAAAAAAATGAGTACAGACATGGCATTTCACAGTGTGGTTTAGCAGGGATAGTGGCACCCGGTGGAAGGTTGAACTTGATGATCTTGGAGGTCGTTTCCAGGTGTACCGATCCCCTGAAGGCCACGCACCCTCCTGGGGAGCGCTGCCCGCGGGACGCGCGGCTGCTGCAGCGGCGCTCACGCGTCAGCCCGCGTGTCCGCGGCTCGGGGAAGGCACACTTCTGCATTTCGCCCAAACGAGCCCCGCCACCCG
>VXBS01003424.1:0-50663 GCA_013400255.1 Sitta europaea | reverse complement strand
GGGGGCTGCCACGTGGGCCAATGGGACGGAGCCTCGCGTGCAGCGCCGTGAGGAAGCGGAGGCGCTGATTGGGCAGTGCCGGTGAGAGGCGTGGCCATGCGGTCACCACGGCGACCGTGGCCCGCCCCGCCGGGCCCTGAGGNCCCCCCCCCAAAAAAAAAGACACATAAAAATGTGAACCAGCAGTGCTTCTGAGTGCTCCTCCTCATGCCCACCTTCCTGGGAGATGCGATCCAGCACCTAAAACGCCCATGGTAATGATCCTGATACACCAGGAGGGGGTTTTCGCGTCCTTCAAACAAAACTGCAGGAACGTGAGAAGTCGGGTTTATCTCTCGGCACCAGGTATTTACTCTGCGGGTTTCAGGAGCTGCTCAGTATTCCTTGGCAGCCAGACCTGTTGCCCAAAGGCACGGATGAGTCTGCAGCCAAGACTAGATTTTGCAGCTAGGAAAGAGACTCTGCCAGGGGGATGCATCAGCCCGCGGCTTCCCGGGGCAGAGCGAGCCAAAGGGCAGCCGACAAAACAAAATCACCAAGGAATGAGCTGAGCCTGGGTCCGGTCGGGTGAACGGCTGCCAGGGTGCGTCCTTGAGAGGGTGGAGAACTCCCCCGGAGCCCATTCCTCTCTCGCATCGACGTCCCACAGCGAGCACTGGGGCTGCGCTCCTGCCTGCTCTGTCCTTGCTGGGAGGGCTCGATGCCCAGGTGAGCTTTGCCTCCCCAGCCTCTGCTCAACCCAAGGAGACAGTGCCAAAGCTATTTGCTGCTCTTGCTCCATCAACACAGATCATGATCCCTGTCCTTCAGCTCCTACTGGCAGTGGGGAAAGACAAACACAGTGTCCAGGGCCACCTTTGCCATTGTCAAAGTCAAGGTAACTTTGCTGCTCGCTTGGTTGCAGCTGTTGTTCAGAGTGCCGAGAGAGTTCCCGTGGGTGGCAGGGACAGGGTGAGTTTGTGCAGGTGTTGGAGTGAAACCAGGATTTGGACTCTGTGTGTTTTATCTGAGACTCCCTGTGCTGTTGCTGGCCCGTGGACCAGCTGCACAGCAGTAGCCACAGTGCTGATCCTGCCTCGAGCTCAGACTCCTGTGCTTCTCCTTCATCACAGACAAGAGGGGCAGAACTCAACTGAGCTGCTCTCTGCACATTCCTTGTCTGAGCCATTGCTGGGAAAAATGCCTGTTCACTGGACAAACTTGCCTGAATCCAGCACTGACCTGGCTTGGAGCAAGGGCTGGAGGAACAATCTCCTGAGGCACCTGAGTGCTAAACCTCAGCAGCCTCCCCCCATGTCTGGGGGTGCTGGACCCCCCAGACAGCCAGGCCCTTTCTGCCCTCACCCACAGCAGCCAAGAACTCGTGGATCTGGAGTCATTGGACACATCTGGACATCGGGTAGCACATGCTCCACTTCCAGAGGCTGATTCAGAGCTCCCGGGACTGAGGCAAAATAAACACTTACCCCGATACTGTCTGCTTAGCTTAGCTCGCTCTGTGGCAGCAGATAAGGGGCCACGGCACAAACCAGAAGGTGTGACCAGCACATCACCCCTCTGTCCTGCTGAACAATTAACTCCAATTTACCAAAATTGGAGATGAAGGGCTGCAAGCTGCTTTTGTCACCTGCGTAAATATTAACCACGGTGTAAATCAGGATTATCTCTCTGACCTCAACACAATTACTCTGTTTAAAAAAAACCCAAAACCAAAACGGGGGGGGTGGGAGGGGTGGGGTGAGGTGGCTGAGCAGAGTATTGCTGATGAGTTTACAGCTCTGTTTGTGGTCAGGCTGGTTTTCATGGCTTGGCAATCGCTTGGCACAGCAGGAACAGCTGGAGGAGAATTTGCCAACACATGAGGAGATGCCCCATGGTCTCACAGCCTGGCGTGCTCCTTTGCTCACCCAGGCACAGTGGCACAGGGGATGAGCTTGCCAGGCACCACAGACCAGCTAACACAGGCCTGGTGCTGTGGGAATGCCGGGATGTGATGCAATTTTGTCCTGACCAAAGGTTGCTCCCTGGGCCAGAATAAGGCAAGGATCAAAGGGCAACAGGATCCAGACCAGCCAAGCTGATTCTCCAGGCTTGGTTCGATGGGTTTATTCTGTCAGAAGCACTGTGCTTGTTAGGTGTCTGGCTTTAAAAACCATTTCATGGTGCTGCTGTCATGGCCCCAAAATTCCTCAGATAAAATTCCTGCTTTGGCCCCAAAACTCCTCCGAGTCCATGAACAAGAGTTTGGTTTTGTTCAGGCTGGGGCTGGTGACCCTGGTGCCAGCAGGAGGGAGCTCACAGCGTGCTCTGGCATCCCTGGCAGAGCTGCACTGCAGTGGGGTCTGCAGGGACGGGGTTCTCTGGCTGTCCCTGAGTATTTCTGTGCGTCAGCAGAGCCAGTTCGGCCACAGACACATCCCCCGGGCATCGCCTGTGGGCACAGCCTGGCAGCACCGAGATGCGCTCTGGCTGCAGATCCTGGCAGCCTGGTGCCGGGACGGGCACCGAGAGGCGTTGCCGCACAGCCGGTGAACTTGGTCAGTTTCGCTCCACTCGCTCGGCTGTTCCACTGCTCAGTAAAGCAAATCATTCCCCAAACAATGAACCTTCCCGGCTCGCACTGCTCTGGGACAGCACGAAACTTCCCTGCCAAACAGGGGAGGAAAACCAGAACGAGCGTGTCACCAGGAGGTGAGGAACAAGGGGCACAGCTGGAAAACATCCCCTGCTACCAGGGTTGCCTCTGCCAAAGGCCACCAAACCGGTGGCATGGGAAGCCCCCCGCCAGCACGGGGAAATGCCGGGATATCCCGGGCGGGGCGGAGGCTTCCACCGGTGACACTCGCGGGGCTTCTGTGCGGATGCTGAGCCGTGCGAGCCGGAGCTCGATGTCCCCAGAGAGGGGCCGCTGTTGGGTTTAATTTGTCACTAATGAGATTCCTGACAGTGATGGGATGCCCGCAATTACCGGCGCGGTGCCCGGTGCCGTCCCGGCGCGGCGGCGGCCCGACGGGGAGCGGAGCCTTCCGTGCTCGGGTAGACGGGGCCGACGCGGAGGGGATTGGGATGGGGACGGGGATGAGGACAGGGATGGGGACAGAGATGAGGATGGGGGTCCTGCCGCCCGCCCGTCCCCACCCCCGTTACCACGGCGACGTTGTCAGCAGCCGCCCGGCCACGCCCCGCGCCCCGCATGGGCCAATGGCGCGGNNNGGAACGCCGCGGCGGAGCGCTCTCCAGACGTGCAGGGCGCCGGGGCGCCGTTCCGGCAGCCCCGGTGTGCGGGGTAGCCCCGCCGGTGCGGCTGTGCGGTCACCCCGGGGACATACCTCGCCCAGATGTGCACTCGCCCAGATGTGCGTGCTCGCCAAGGCATGCTTATCCCCGGCTATGCCATCACCCAGATGTTCACCCCCAGCAAGGGACCGGCCCCGGTCGTGCATCCAGATGTGCACACCTGCATGACTGTGCGCTTGCCCAGTTGTGGTCTCCCCCAGACGTGTCTGCTTATGCAGATACATGCTCACCTGGCACACCCTTGCCCAGATGTGTGCCGTCACCCAGATATACACCATTATCCACCTGTGCCCACCCACCCATCCCTGTGCTCACCCAGATATGTACACTCCCTTTCTGCACCCTTATCCAGCTGTGCACTCGCCCACCTGTGCCAATGCCTGCTCAGGACCCCCGGCAGGGTGCAGGGTGCCCTCTTTCCCAGGACGTGGTGGCCACCGCCTGCCCCGACAGCTGGGGTGTGACCCCCGCGGGCAGCGCGATCCTCGCAGTGTTCCTCAGCCTGTTCTTAATTGGCTTCCCTTTCGTCGTGACGGAAGGAGGCATTAATTAGCCCTGTTGCTCACCAGGTGCTACAGCAGCGCCCGTGTCGCAGGGAAGGGCCTCCCGGCAGCACGGAGTCTGCCACGGCTGGAGGTACGGCCAGAGGGTCCTTCCTCTGCCGCGGGGCCATCTTTCTGTCCCATCACTTCAGTGTTTGAGCAGAAAAATGGCTTCGCTCCTTTCACTTTGTTTTTGGGATGTGCTCCTGACTGGCGCTGCTGCCTTGGTGCAGCACCAAGGCTCTGCCTGCCCCGGGGCAGCGCTGTGCGGTGCCCTGCCTGCATCAGTCCTGCCGGCTGGAGCCAACCCTGCCCAGAGTCACCCTCTTCCTCATCCTCCTCTGCAGTTCGATGCTGAATTTCGCCGCTTTGCCATGAAGCGCTCCGGCGCCGGCAGCTTCCAGGACTTCTACCAGCTGCTGCAGACAGTGCACCAGATCCCGCGGGTGGATGTGCTCCTGGGCTACACTGACATCCACGGCGACCTCCTGCCCATCAACAACGACGACAACTACCACAAAGCCCTGTCCTCTGCCAACCCCCTCCTCAGGGTCATCATCCAGAAGAAGGGTAAGCGGGGCACTGGACACATCCTCCTATAAGGAGAGATCAACCACATCCCGTGGGTACTGCTGGTTCCAGCTTTGGACTGTGACCATGACTGGTCACACACCCTCCAGCCACTGCTTTGGTGGATGGATGTGGAGATGGTGGCACTGGGAGGCCAGCAAACCCTGCACAGGCTGTGGCACTCACATGAGCTCTCCCTGGCAGCAAGGGCACCTACCTCAGCCCAGCCCTGTGCGACCTGGTGAGAAAAGGTAGATCCTTGCCATTCACCCCTCTGAAGTTGTGTTTTCCAGCCAAGCTTGCGTGGGCTCCCAGATAACAACTGTGTTACTCCCGTGAGCACTGTGCCAGCAGCCCCATTCAGCTCCCTGCCCTGAGGAGGTAACAGCCATCATTTTGGCAGAGCTCTCAGGATGCCAGGTGCTGCTGGATTTTTGGTGCTGGGAAGAGGCTTGTTGCCTCCCTGGCCCTTACCTTAGTGGCATATTTCCAGGGAACCACTTCCTTGCACAGGTACACCTGATAGCATCCTGATAGCAGCGTCCTGGTGAGGATGAAAGCCTCCAAGTGACTAACACTACAAGTATTTCCCCTGTTTGCAGGGAAAACACTGCAAACTCAGTGTCCCTTCCACTCAGTTTAGTAGCACCGAGGTTTTCTCTTTCATAGCATCATCAGTCAGCAGTTCACAGAGCCAGAGCCTGACCCAGAGCCACAGTTTTCCCTGCACAGCATCCAGAGTGAGTCTGTGTTTCCAGCTCATGTTAGTGGTATGAAGTCTGGGTGAGGGGTGATGCTGGTGGCCAGCCCTGGCTGCTGTGTCAGTTTTCCTAGGCTTTTGCATCAGGGTGGTATGGGATGCCCTGGCCATGTGTCCTGTCTGTGGCCACATGGTGTGGGGGCTGGCAGCAGTGATCCAGGCTGCTGGAGCCCGTGGTGCACTCAGGGGCTGTCACTGCCAGCACCAAACCATCCCCTGTTCCTGGCCCGATGGAGACATGGAGACCCACACTGGTGGGTGTGCCAGGGCTGCTGTGGGAGCATCCTGCTGATCCACATCCTGCTCTCAAGAGCCACCCTGTGAGCTGCTGGAAAAGCCTGTGAGGGCCCACGGCTGACTGTGGCAAGACAGCACAGTGTGGAGAGGGAGCAGGCAGAGCCTGGCTCTATGGGCAGCATGATAAGGAAGGCAAGCAGGCAGCACCAGGAAGCCCCAGTACCCAGCTGTGCCCTCAGGAGAGGGGCTGTGGGGCCAGCAGCACCACAGGGAGGTGAGCAGAGAGGCCAGGAGCAAGTCCTGGGTGAATCACAGCTAATTTAAAATGGATCCAGGTCATCCCAAGGCTGGGCTGTCGTTGAACCGGTCTGGGTCGCTGAGGAATGTGGCTGCAGAGCCTCTCACCACCAGGTGCAGGGAGCTGTGCACACACACAGGTGGGCTCCACAGCAGCCAGTCCTGCCACAGCAGGGCAGAAGGCAAAGACTGCAGCTGGGCTTCCCTCTGTGCCATCACCCTTTGGGTGAAGCCATCCCCGTGGGGCAGCCTGGCTGGGACAATGGCACTGGCTCTCCTTGGCTGGGCCAAGGCTCATGGGAAGGGCAGGGGAAAGTGTGGGACATTGCCAGGGCCACCATCAGGCTCATCCTTGGCATGCTGGACCTGCCTGGCCCAGCCACTCTGCGCCCCTTGGAGAGGAGCTGTGTGCTGAAATAGCTGTGGGAAAGCCTCCGCCGCCCTTCCCCGAGCTAAAAATATACTAAGGCTGTGTGTGCAGGGAGATATTTATAAGCCAGGAGCCCTGGCAGGCTGGCTTGGCTAGGGAGAAATCCCATGTCCCCTGGGCTTGGGGACATCCCTAGCAGCCCTGCAGCTGGAGCAGGGTCCAGATGCTGGTGGGGTACATGTGGGGAATGTGCTGAGTATGGAGCATCCAGATCTGGACTCCCTCATGGAAAGAGATGGGGAGGAACCAGGGAGGAAGCAGGGGATACTCCGCATCACCTGGTGGATGAGGCCAAGGATGATGGGTTGGAGCTGTGCGCCGCAGAGCAGCCCCAGGCCACAGTCCAGAAGGAGGGAGTCCAACCCTGTATTTATAAGGTGCTGATGGTAGAATAGGAGACATGGACACAAATCACAGTCTGGGATATTCAGGGGCCCTGAGGATGGTGCAGCCCCGGGATGAATTTCCAGGAGGTGGGGAGTCTCTGCCTTTGGGCATGGTAGAGCTCTGCAGGGCACAGTGGTCAACCCATGCCAGTGATAGCCCTGCTCTGGTGGGGCAGAGGACTCTGGTGCTGTCTCCTGGGGTTGGACTCACCCTAAGGGAGATGGCTGCCACCATAGCACACTTGTGTGGGGTGTTCTCTCAAACCCAAACTGGGGCATGGCTGCAGCTCCCAGGCCATCAGGGCTGGCAGCTCTAGTGTTAAACTGCAGAGTTTGGCTTAAAGTGTGATTAAGGCTGAATCACTGCCTCGATCCCACTAATCCTGGCCTGTGTGCCTGTGTACGCTGGGTAATCCCAGGAGATGGGCCCCAGCGGAGACAGGCTGCAGGGAAAGCCAGGCTGCTGATCTGGGGAGGAAAAGCCGGTGAGACCTGTGAGCAGGGCCCTTCTGCTGCCCCAGCCCCTGGGGCCAAGGGCACACGCTCACAGCCCCAGCAGCTGCAGTGCCTGACCTGTGTCCTCCCTCGCTCCCTACAGCAGAGTCTGACGCCAGCGTCTTCGCCTCCAACTCCTTGCAGCGGAAGAAGAAGGGGCTGCTGCGCCCAGCACACTACCGGGCCAAGCCTCACCTCCTCATCGGGATGCCCCAGGACTTCCGCCAGATCTCCTCCATCATCGACGTGGACATCCTGCCCGAGACGCACCGGCGCGTGCGGCTCCACAAGCACGGCTCCGACAAACCGCTGGGCTTCTACATCCGCGACGGCGTCAGCGTGCGCGTGGCACCGCAGGGCGTCGAGAAGGTGCCCGGCATCTTCATCTCCCGCCTGGTGAAGGGCGGCCTGGCCGAGAGCACCGGGCTGCTGGCCGTGAGCGACGAGATCCTGGAGGTGAACGGCATCGATGTGGCCGGCAAGTCCCTGGACCAAGTGACAGACATGATGGTGGCCAACAGCCACAACCTCATCATCACTGTCAAGCCGGCCAACCAGCGCAACAACGTCATCCGCAGCAGCAAGGCCTCGGGCAGCTCCGGCATGTCCACGGACAGCACCCCCAGCCAGCAGACCCCCAGCCCGGCCTCGCAGTACCTGAGCAACTACAGCACGGCCGAGAGCGACGAGGATGGTGACCTGGTCATCGAGAGTGACAGCGCCTCCCACTACATCCCTGGGGGCTGCCCCAACGGCGGCCCCGCCGACGGACCCCTCCAGCGGAGCCTGTCCCCGCACAGCTCGCGGGGCTCCCTGCAGTCCCTCGGCAGCCACGATGGCAGCCCTGGCCGGGGCAGCGGACGGGAGGATGGCACCCTCCTCACCCTATAGCTGCAGGGCTGTGCCACTCGGTGGCCGGCCGGGTTTCTGCGCATCCGGGCTGGATGTGGACACCAGGGTGATGATGCGGCCAGTGGGCAGAGGTGGGGAGGGGCTGCCCACTGCCCTCTCCCACCCCCCCATGACCCCGGGAGCCCCACTGTGGCACCCATTCAAGCTGGGCACTGCCCCTCTGAGCCCCCTTGCCTCCCAAGCAAGCGGGAGTTTTTAATTGTTTTATTGAAATATGCATCATTAATATATTGCAATGGACAGTAAAACTTTTTCTAGAAAGCACCATACTTGTCCCCGGTTCATGTCACTGCAGGGAGGAGGGGGGCAGCGGGTGGGTACCCCAGCCCTGTGCACAGAAGGTAGTGCCTGGGGGCAGTGGCCTTGACCTTAGCACACCTTGTGACTTTGTTGCTGTGCTGGGTGATGCCACTGAGACCCATCGTGCCTGTCCTAGGACACATGTCCAGGCTGTTTTGGGCAGTCATCTTTCCTCATCACCTGATGCAGTCAGCCTTGCTTGGTCCCCCCATTCCCACCTTGTGCCCACTGCAGGGCCCTCACCAATGCAGAGAACACCTGGTCTGCAGCAGCCCCTTGGCTGTCACTCAGCCCTGCAAACACTGCTGGGGATAGTGCAGTCCCAACCTCCTTCTGAAAAGCCAGCACCAACTCTCCATTCAGAGCCTCAGGCCAGGGCAGGCAGGGAGTGCAGCAAGGGCTGAGGACACTCATGGCACACAGCCAGGGCCCAGACAGACTGGAGAGCAGATCTGACAGCAGGGCTGGTTAGCCCAGGCTTGTTTTGGGCAGAGAGGTGCCCAGGGGCTGTGCCCATGGCCCCCAGTGACTCTCACCCAGCCGGCTCAGCCTGGCCATGGGGTTTGCCCTGAGGTGGCCCCAGGGGCACGTGAGGTGATTTTCCAGTTGGCTTCTCACCTCCTTGCCGAGTGCCAAAATATTCCCCATCCCTTGGCAGCAGCACCAGCCCTGACATCCCAGGGCACTGCAGTGTGCCAGGTGGCACAGGCAGGGCTAGAATACTCCACAATATCCCCACCCCACAAAATCCTGTCCAGGATGGAGCAGCCCCTGCAAACAGGGAGATCCACACACAGAATCCCCACCC
Source organism: Sitta europaea (assembly GCA_013400255.1). Taxonomy (NCBI): domain Eukaryota; kingdom Metazoa; phylum Chordata; class Aves; order Passeriformes; family Sittidae; genus Sitta; species Sitta europaea. Next base: position 41,629 of record VXBS01003424.1, on the reverse strand, counting down.
TGTGTAGCACAAGGAGATGGAGCAATGGCACAAGCTGCAAGAAGGGAAAACTTGATGGGATTTCAGGGAGAAATGTGTTCCCCCTGAGGCCAGCACTGTCTGGAGACAGAGCCCCAGGAAGGTGATGGGGGCAACCCCATTCCTGGAGATTCTCCTAATTCAGTTGGATATGGCTCCAAGCTGTGGCAACATGTCTCTGCTGAGCAGGAGCTACACCAAGCACTCCAGCCATCCCTTACAGCTTAAAATTTTCTTTACTTCATGCAGCAAGATCCCTGCAAAGGTCTGCACAGGTTCCTGCATGGCATCTGAAGGTAAGGCAGCAGTGAGCTCACCTACATGATGGCACCTTCCCAGCCCTGCCCTGCCAGCCTCTGGATGGAGATCTGGCAGGATTTTGAACATTTTCCAGTCCACGTCCCATCACCATGTCCCAGCACCCAGCCCTGTGAAACCCATGGCTGATCCCCTGCCTGCACTGTGCCAGTGCTGATGGTTTCTGCTGCCCACACCATTCCTCAGGCCCTGCTGGGCTCACTGAGAGCTGCACACACACTGCAAGATGGAAATGATGATTTATTTGAGTATCTCCTGCTCCACAGACAACAAAGGCTTCTCCAGACATCTGACCAGACTCTCCTGTCAGCCCAGCCCTTCCCTGGGCAGAAAACACTGGAGCTCTGTGCCTCTTCCTCATCTCCAAGCTGTCCCCTGAGCCCTCAGGTGCTCAGGATGAGCCATGAACATGGTCCAGCTCAGGAGAAAGAGGGTGACAAGGAATACCACAGACAGCAGCACAAGAGACCTCCTACCAGTTTCTAGAAGTAGGGAAAAAAGGGAAAGTAAGAGGTGATGTCACAGATCCAGAGCAGAGAGCTGATTTGTGAGAAGTGAAGCAGCAGAGACAACTGTTCTCCAGACCACTGAGCAGGGCCTTTATCAGGGCATCTCCCTCCCTCTCCTGTGGACAAGATACAGCACTGAAAGGTAAGCAAGAGATGTCCAGCTGCATACTGGACAGTTATCGGCACCTGCACGGGCCCAGGGTCTGGAACTTGGCTTCCTCTCCTTCCCTCCCAAAAAGTGATGTCCATTCCTGCCCAGCAACAAAGGGTGCTCAGGCAGAGCACAGCACCCCTGGCCCCACCAGCTCAGGAGTCCAACTTGATGAAGACTTTCGGCCTTGAGAAAATTTTGATGGCCTCATCTACCTGGGAGAGCTTCCTCTCAAGCTCTACCCGCCTCTTCTGCATCTTGAGGCTGTCTCCACGCATTGGCAGCAGAACCAGGTCTTTCATCAGCTGCTCCTGGCCTGTAAAAAGAGAGAAAAAAAAGTTGTGTAAGTTGAAGAGTGAAGAAATCCATCCTTTTTCTAGTGCTATGACCATGAACGCAACAGCAGCACTGGAACAAAGACCTAGAATCCTTCTATTTAAAGCTCAGCTGGATGAGGACCTGAGGGACCTGCTCCAGCTTTGAGAACCAAGGATTGGACTAGAGATCTCTGAACATCCCTTCCAAGCAAAATCTTTCTAAGATTTTAGAAGCAATATCAACCCTAACACCAGGTCCACTGGACAAGTCTGCTCCAGAGAGCCAGTCCTGTGACCTGCAGGACATTAATTGCTCTTTCCATGCACACAGCTCACACCCTGCCTACACATGCCTTAACCCAGGCAACTCTCCAAGTGGCAGGAATCTGTGTCCCTGTGGTCCCTGTCTCTCTTCTCCCTTATCCTGTCTAGGATTGTCTGTTTTCCTGAGCTGGAATCCCTGTTTCTGTTCCTCTTACTCTGTTTCAGGTTGCTGAGGGTCTCCAGCCGCTGGCTCTCGGGCATCATGGTGTGCCCGGGCGGCGTGTCGGGGTCTGGCAGGTTCCGCAGCCGCTCCTCCATCTGCCTGCGCCACAGCTCCTTCCTCTCCAGCAGGCTGGAGGCAAAGGAGAGCAGGTGTCAGCACATCTGGCACAGGCAGAGGCCAGGAGTGTGCCCTTCAAACCCCACCAGGTTCCGTGTCACTGGCTGAGGACCCCAGGGACCCACGTGCTGGCACACACCCTCATGGTGGGGGATACACCAGGCTTAACCCACATGCATGGACCATTAAATGTGCTCCACATGCACCAAAGGGCTGCTGGGAGAGATGCACTCAGGCCAGCACATGCTCCTTGGAGACAAGGGCTGCTGTTCCTTGCTTCTGGCTCACGGATCCCTTGCCAAACCATCTGTGGGTCAGTGGCAGAATGAAGTGGGACAGAGCAGCTCATGGCCAGGGATGCTGGCAGCACATCCAAAGGACTGGCACCCCAGTCAGTCCTAGGACAGGGTCTGTTTTCCATGCAGAGCCCCAAAATGCACAGTACTAGCTGGAAGTTCCTCAGAACCCAGGCCTAAGGTAGGATGGACACTTGTGAGGCAGAGCGAGCTCTCTGCCTCTCCAAAACCAGACCTTTTCAGGCCAAAGCTACATCAGGTGGAACAAAGCTTACAAAGGGGCAGGAGCACATTTCTCAAGGCACACAGAGCTTCCCCATGTCAGCATCATTGTACAACAGCAAGCAAGGGAGGAGGAGACAAAACTCCCTGTGAGCCATGTCACACTGGGCATGGGATGCTGGTTAAGTCAGGAAAGCAGGAGGGACAGCATTTACCCCCCAGGTCCCCGAAAACGGCACTGCTGCACACTGTGTGTGCGCCTCCCTGCCCAGCCCATCTCTCTAGGCAGGAGGGGGGTGCAGCTAAGGCTGTGACAGTCTCTGGAGCAGAGAGGGGCACACATACTACTGGGGCACGTGGCCCTTCTGCTTGGCGTTGTACTCCTCCTGCTGCCGGTGCTTGTGCTGCAGCAGCTCGGCCAGCGCCTGCAGGGACTGCGAGCGGCGCAGGGGGGCCCGCTTGGCAGTGCAGGCGTTGTGCCTGATGAAGTCGATGCTCCTGCCCTCCACCTGCACCTGGAAGAAGAGAGAGAGGCATCAAGGGCAGGCTGGGCACTAGCATGCAGCCAGCTGCCACTGTCCACACGAGGGAAAAAGCAAAAATGCACTACAGAGGTTACTGAGCTGCATGAGAGCAGGACAGGCAGACCCTCAGCACAGCCTGTCTCAGTGTGCCGCCACAGACAGGCAGGAGCTATGGCCAGTCTGTCTGGGAAGGCAGGCACCAAAAGCCAAGTCTAAACCTAGCCTCTTTAAGGTCCCCAAGATGACCACATGCCTTAAAAGTCAGAAGGACAGAAAAAACCAGGCTTGACATAGTCCCCATGGCTCCCACTGGTGCATTCTGAGGGCAGAGGAAAAACAGTTTGGGTGCTCGCCAGGCCAAGAAATGTAACAGAACCCCTGGCAGAGCAGGAACTTTGCTGATCATTGGGGAACTTCCCCAGAGACAGCACCTCTACCACAGCTCCTCTGCTGGACAAAACAGTGGAGAAGGTGTCTGTGTTTGCATTTAATATTTCCCTGGTCTCCCTCCTTTGTAGATAATGTCCTGTTTAATTAAGTCATTCATGGCATTTAAGAGCCAACAAACTGACAGCCTCACACTTGCCAAGGGAAAAGGACATGAGTCATGGAGCTGTTTAGGACCTCCCAAACAGACTACTTGAAAGATTTAACTACTAATGCTGATTTAACTCTCCTTACTAAAACACACACTCATTTCCTGAATCTTTATCTTCATTTTATTTTAATATTTTTTATATTTTTATTTTTATCTTTTTATCTATCTGGACTTTAACATCCAGAAGCCACAGTTCCTTTGATTACAGTGGGAACAGCCTCCAAATCCCCAAGACCTCCTGCAAAGCCCTTGGAAGAGCAGATTTGAGATTGCTGGCACTTAATTATGAGTGAGGATGAAACTAGAATTGACAGCCCCTGAATATCCATCTCATCACCCAAGTGACCAAGACCCTGTTCCCTCCCTTCACCCAGGAACAGTATTTACAGATCTCCCTGCTCATGCAGCACATCAGAAGAAGACATGAAGAGTTCAAAGCAGGAGCAATGGATCAGTGCCAGAAATCCCCAGGATGGATGCAGTTAGTGTGTAACTCACCTTGGTTGCAGCACCCTGTGCCTCTGGAGTCTCTGTGTCTGCTCCTGCTCTGGCTCTGACAGGCCTTGGGGACAGTGGTCTGCATGGCTTGATCCCAGAGCCACAGCGAGAATATGCCCTCAGGAAATTCACAGCCTCAGGATTTGGAGGTGGGGAGGTCTCCTGGGAAAGGCAAGGAAAGATCCACCAGTGGAGGGAGGCTGGAGCAAAGAAAAACCCTCTCAAGCAAGTTTGGGTGGTCAGCCACGAGCTCAGCCACAGGTTTCCAGCAGGCACACAACAGCACAGGCTTTCTGCCATGGCCTGGCAGAAGCTCTTGGGGGAAGATAATCTGCAGTCAGCCAGCAAAGGCCAACAAAGAGCAACAGATCCAGGCCTGGCCACTGAATGAATTGCTAAGAAGCAGGGGGGGAACTCTGCAGAAGCACATTTGGATCAAGCAGGTAGGCATGAAGCTGCCTGCTGAGGTGCTGTTCTCAAGTGCTGCTCTGCTCAGCACCTCAAACTTCTGGTTATACCACTCTAGAAAGAAAAAGGAGCAGAGAGTGAAGGAGTCTAGTGGAATTGTATCTGAGGTGCATCTTCAAAGGCTGTGGCACAGGGTGACAGTCCTTGATGTCTAGCAGGTGGTCTAGGACTATCCCAGACAGTCTTGTTGCAAACAAACTCTGAAAACTTGAAGTTGACACTGTGGCAAGTGGGTGACCTTATGAAAAATGCAGCTGGGGCACTGCTCTGCCCTTGGGAGTGATGGGAACTGCACACTGGGGAAGATTCCTTCTTGCCTGGCCCATTCAGCTGGGCAGAGCTGCAGATTGATGATGGGATTGGGCAGCCACAATGGTGGTTTGGTGTGAGGAGCAGGAAATGGGATGCCCTCAGCACTGCCCAGAGTCCAAAGATGATCAGTCTTGTTCCAACAGGAGATCTGGATCTCTCTGGTAAGTTAATTAGAATTGCCTTTACCTAGCACAAAGTTGGCTGGAAGTTGTTTGAGTCTGTGACCTCAGGAGCACAGAGCACAGCCTCATCTCCCTCCATGGGAGCTCTGGGACTGCCAGAACCCTTTCCGAGACAACTGCTACAGTTAACAGCCTCAGGGACAGATGACAGAGAAAAAACTGCATCAGTCACCAAGATCCAGCAGAATCAACTGAAACTCTGAGCAGCAGCAGCTCCACAGAAGATGGAGATCCTTCACAGGGAGCACCTCAGCTCCAGGAGAGCCACAGCAACAGTTAAAGCATCATGAGTCAGTGCCAGGGCCTCTCTGGAGGAATACACAGAGCACAAGTAATGCACCACGCAGAAACTGCCTGCGCAGAGACCACCCCCTTTCCCCAAAACAAAGGAAGAAATGAGCTCAATCTTCCTCTAACCCAGAGGATTTGTCAAACGAGAGCGTAGGCTTGTGTTCTTGAAGCACTCATGGGTTTGCTCCCAGGTGTGGAAGGGTCACAGATATCAAAGAGGTTGGTGACACACCAGGAAGAAGGGACACAGCAGCTGGAACCACTGGCTTGGGAGTCATCTTGCCAATTTTTGCAGTTGTTATCAATACAGGTCATTTTAGCATCAAAAGCTGGCCACAGAAAGGGAAAGCAATGCAGCGATGAGGAGGAACTTAAAGGCTCCAACTCAGCACCCTCACAGCTGTGCTGATCTATGAGGCCTCAACCCTGACAGCCTGGAGATGTCTGTGTGCCTCCTGAGCAGTGCTTATTCTCCAGGACAATCACCTGGGGAAGAATGTGTGGATACACACTGCCCACTGAGTATCCACAGGGTGGGAATAGTTGGACTGAGGCTCAATGCAGCCCACAGATCCACCTCTGAGAACCATGATCCATGGGGCAAAACACCACAGCCTTTTGGCACAAACCTCAGAGAAGTGCTGCCCCAAACGTGGGGAAGCTGAAAGCCAGATGGGAACATCCCTTGGCAGAAAATACAGCAACAAGAGGGAAGCAGGACAGGGATTATTGCAGCAATCACTCTCTGGACACAAATCACATGCTCTCACTCACAGCCCCACTGCCACATCTGCCCATTGTGCTTCAGCACTGAGATGCCCCCACATCCTGCAGGCTCCAGGACTCCCCTGTCTCCATCATCCCACCATTCCTCATGGCTGAGCCAGGCCCCAAGCCTGGACAGTTCAAGAGCTCCTCCATAGATACCAACCTGCAGTTTGGCCTTCACCTTTGACTCCACATTTTCGTATTTCTGGGATTTCCACAGAGCTTTCACAGGCTTGGGCTGGCTGTGCTCCTGGGCTCGCTCCTTCTCTTTGCACTTCTTCTGAATCTCCTTTATCCTCCTCACATTCTCCTTCTCGTAGTCCTTGGCCTCTTTCCCTGCTCAGCAAGGGCAGACACACCTTCACTCCCAGACACTGCCATGGCACACAGGCTCTCAGAGTGCTGGCACCAGAGCCACAGATCCCTTCCAAAGCTGGCCCAAGAGCCCACAGAGCCACCAAGCTCTCCCCTCTCCTGCAGACTAGACCATCTCTGCATCCTGCCCCTGCTAAATGCACACTCCCAGACTGACTCTTCTGCCAGAGGATCCCACCGTGCCCAGATGAGCATCAGAACAGGTCTGTGCACACTGCTGGTGTACACTGACTCCCTTGTTCTCCACTTGTCCCAGTGTGGACTATGCCAGGCAAGCCATGCCAGCCTCCTCTCAAGAGCAAGGTCAATTCCCAGTTCAGCTCACATGGTGTTTATGAAGCAGAGAGGGCTGCAGAGCCTTGAACTTCCACTGTCCCTGGTTTCAGGGTCAGCCATTGTCTAACATTTAAGTGGACACAACCAAGATTATGGATTAGGGGTTTGTTTTGTTTTTGAATCAAAAATCATCCTTCCTTGGGCTCCCCAAGTCAGGGAATAGCTCGGCTGACATAATCAGGTGCTCATCCATTCCCCCTCTGCTTGGGCACAGCAGTTGTGGCATCTACCACACTGGCACCAGCTCAGGACAATGCCAGCACATGAAGTAAATTAAAATGACATACAGCACTCAACCTTAACTCCTTCCTGGACCCCTGAATGTATTCTGGGTGACATCCCTGCCTGGAGAAGGGAACATCTTTTGCAAAGATGTTCTCACATACACAGACACTCTTCCCAAAGCCTGCCTGGCTTCACCAGCTAGGAACTTGCCATGTTAAACATCCTCAATACATCAAGGTTTTGTTTGATTCATACAGAACTTTGACTATAAAGAAGCCCAAAATTTTTCACCTTTTTTCAAGTCCTTCTTCCCATTCTAAACCTGAGACTGGAAAACATCACTGGCTCTAGCACAAGGGACTCCACTGCCAGGCCAAAAGCTGCAGATGGGGTGAAGCTCAAGCTCTCCTCAGGCAGCAGATCCTGGGAATCCATCCCAAATTCTCAGTGCTTCATCCCTGGCCCCAAAGGCAGCTGAGGCCAGCAGTGATTTGGCTGTACTTACTCTTAACTGGCATCCCCTTGTCAAGGGAGATCCCTTCGAGCTGCAGCAGGAGGCTGAGTGTCCCTCTCTGTCCCCTCTCCAGAAAGTTCTTCCCACTGGGGAGAATGCGAGGGACTGGCTGGGCCTGGTGGGCACTGTCCACAGCAGGGTAGGAGTTGGGAACTGGGGCCAGGGGGCCAGAGGTTAAACACAGCTTCTGAGCATTTCCTTCCAGCCTCCCTCGAGCTGCAGAGAAAGAAAAAGGAGAACCTTGTCAGGAAATGATCTTACCTCCGTTTGCTGCACCCACAGCCCACAAGCAACATGAAGACCCCCTCTTCACCTCTGCCTTATGCTTTCCCATCTTTCAGCCAGCTGTACAAACCACTTTAGGATCACCATCAGAAGCACCTGCATCAGTGTGAGCAGACTATTGAGGACGCCAAGGGATCAGGACATCAAGCTGTGTCATGCCACAGCACAAACCCCCAAAGCTGTAACAAGCATCAAGGACTCACCTGACAAGGGGCGTTTGTAATACTCTGGAAAGAGTGTTGGGTCTGGAGGAATGGGTCCAGAAATCCTGGATGGCCCTTCACACATCCTGCCACAGGTTGCTCTGCCTCTGCCACAGAAACCAGCCACCACTGAGAACAGAAATGAGCAGGGCTCACTGAGCTACTGAAAAGCCACATTTAATATATATATATGTATAGGGGAATTTCTGACTTTCATTTGACACTTCACCCCCAGCTCCAGACATGTCCTGCAGGTAGAAACCACCCCAAATTGGACTTCATGCAGGTGAAACAGGGGCCCAACAGCACTGTCTCTACTGTGTGTCTAATCAGTGTTTTTACCAGTGCTGAAAATGTCCACAGATGCCGTAATATTGGTACCTTCAGTACAAAAAATCCTTCCTGGCTTTGTTCTCCCATATGGAAACATCTAATGCAGACACAGAAGGAGTGAACAGGAAACACGAGGTAGCTGGCAATCACCTGACAGGTTTTAGCCTGAGACTTTAATTATCCTGTACCCTGGGCTCCCTCTAAATGGCTCCTGTGGTTCAAACACAATTTGTTCAGAGGAAGTTGAAGCTCCTGCCCCACATGGCCATATCCTCCCTGAGAACACACCGGTGGCTGTCACAACCCCTGAGCAGGCTGGGGCTGACCCTCAGAAGGACAAACACTTTACAAAAAGACAAAACATTTCACTCCAGGACCATGCAGGGCAGAGACTGGATTTCTGCAGAAGAGCCCAGATGGTTTCTCAGGTCTTGGGGAGAACAGTTACTTGCTTACAAGAACATGTTTTTCATTGCTGAAGTACTTTTCAAAGCAGCACAGATCCACAAGTCCCTGTCCTGGCCCACACGGGTCCCTGTTGCTTCACTTCCCTCCATGACAGAAGCACAGACCCTTCCACCAGGAAGGGACAGGAGAGCCAGTATCGATTTCCCTGTTCACCAAGGTCTCCTGGATAGCATTTTTATACCTGCTCAGAACAGGAGCATGCAGGATGCCACACCAGCAGGCACAGACTGCTGGTGAGCTCTCAGCAGATGCCACAAGAGCCTCATCAGAGTCACACCACGACTTTGACAGGCACCAGGACAGCATGGCTGGAGTCCCTGCTATAAGAGCTGGGGCTACAACCTGTGCTCCCTGACTCCTGAGGCAGCAATTTAAACACTTCTGAGACAACTCGATGGGAAGAACCCCTTTCAGGATCCTTGGCATGCCAGCACTGATGGGACGCAGCATCTGCAGTTTAATTTATAAACCAATAAACGATCACTGCAAGGCTGAGTGAGTCTGAGTCATAGCAACTAATGCACTGCAGTCTTCCTTGCTAAATCACCCCTGTTGACATGAGACCCATTAGCAAAACGCTGTTATTCATCTCCTGGACACAACGGCAGAGGCAAGGCAAGCAGTGCTGGCTGCTGCACAGCTGCATGCATGTGCAGCCTGCACCCAGCTGCTCTGGAAAAGCTATTTCTGAAAAGCAGGCACAGACTCTCAGCCAGAGATAAAAGGATGCTGGCTTGGTATTATTTAATCTCCTCAATAATGGATCCGACTAAGCCAGAACAGTCTCTCTTATTCTAGAGAGAGAAAAAAAAAAAAAAGCATTCACCATGAGATCACTCCAGAACAGCTACTGGCTTTGAAATGCACATCTGATCTTGATCTGAACTCGAGTCCCAACCCAGTGATTTACACGCAAAATGACAGGCTGAAATCAAGACCTGTAACAGAGCAGACAATTATTGCGGGGGATTGAAGGAGGAAAGGCAAGTTGATGGGAGGCGGGGGATGGAAGGCTCGTTTTATACCTTCACATCCCAACTGCACCCTGCCCTGCTGCAGGGAATTTGCAAATGACACCCACTCCCTGATTTGCAAGTCACATCACCTTTGGCTTGGGATCTTGCAAGATCTGACAACCTCATTCCAACAGGGAGCATCTTGCCTGTGTGGGACCTACGAGGGACACAAGCCCCCAGCAGCAGTGTCCCAGCCCTGGGAAGCAGCTGCCAAGCCTCACTTACCAACCTCTGGCACAGACCTCCCAAGCTGCTGCTCTGCTCCTGCTGAGCACGGGGCCCTCTGGGGGACATGAGTGAGAGACTCACTCCTGCCATGTATGAACTCTGCTGCCATTCCCACCTGCTTCCTTTCTGGGGACAGCTTTGCAGCACCAACACTCACCTGTGCTGAGATAATTCCACTCACTGCCCCTGCATCAGACAAGTCACTTCTTTCACTGGGTTTCTTTTCTGTCCGTGTAACCTTTGGTCCAAAAGGAACATGGCTTTTACATCCACAGGGGGATCAGAGAAGCACTGGAGCAAGCACCAGGGAAACAGCATGAGCACATATTTATAAACACAGAGGAGAGGGATGAGGGAACAGGGTCAGCCCTCTTGGGCAGCGACCTGACCACTGCCTGTACTCAGGAAAGTATCTGCTTTACCACCATCAGAAACCCAAACATCAACAGTGCAGAACCTGACCTGCTGCCACCTGACACACACCATTTATGCATTCACAGGCTGTGAGATACAGGCACATTCTGCTGAACCAGGCTGTGTAAGTCCAGGCAAACATATATCTGTGTGCCATTCTTCTCTGTTCCTCCCTCTGCCAGCCTGGGGACCCCCTAGGAAAGAGTCACAGCTCCCAGCCACCCTGCACAGCCACAGGAGACACAAAGCAGTTGCTGGAGTAACCCAACAACTGCAACACTCATCATTCACCCCAGTGTGCTGCTCCCTTCTCCACCAAAACCCTGGATTTATGCTGGCCTAGGAGCCAAGCAGTGCAGACTCCAGCTCTCTCCCAGAGCGTCAGCAAGTTTATGAACCATTAACTCAATTCTGTGCCCTATGCTGCAGCTGACCAAGTGGTAAAAATGTTACTTATCCCCCTGGTAAACTGAGCCCTTTCAGAGCCTGTAAGAACCACAGCTTCCTTTTGTGGCTTGTTTTTGGCATTCTAGTTAAGGTAACTGCAAAACATGGGAACAGACAAGCCTCAGGCAGGTGCATTTCACAGCCTTGAACCCTCGATATCTGACTTTGAAGCATTCCCTCTTTTTCACAGATGACATTTTCACTGTGCCTGGGTCCCTGGCCAGGAAGCTGCTACCACACACAGAGTTGATGCCAGCCCAGCTTCTTGCCTTCCTGAGCCAATCTCTGCAAAAAGCATGGGAAAAAACATCCCACGGCTGTGATAAGCTGTGATAAGCAGAGCAAGTCATCTGCAGCAAATCAAAGGGCTAATCTCCGTGCAGCTGGTCTTGCATGTTTGATTCCTTCCTCAACAGTTTTAGATGAATTGAAAAGTCACATCAGGATAGCTTCCATGCCCGAGGGCTGCACTAAAACAGCACCAATGGATCTGCGACCATTTGTCCTGAAGAACTGGGAGTCGAGACCAGAGGTCAATGTGCCGTGAACCTACCAGTGGTTTTTGTCCTGCCTAAGCCTTCTCCTTGCTGACTGCTATGGGAGAGATTAATATTGTCCTTTTAATACCATTCCCCACACGACTTTCCCCAGGCCTCACCAGCTCTTCACCACCTGCCAGTCTCAAAGACACATTTTTCCTTTTGTCTCTCTGAATACAGAGGGACAGGCACAGCCAGGTGCGATACTGGCATTTGCATTTCTGGGAGATGGTGTCTGCCAACAGCTCTTTAGGAATAAAGCCGGCTTGGACAGTCTGCCCAGAGAGTCAGACACATCTCCGGCAGCAGCTGGGGCAGGAGCTGAACGAGGGGCGCGCTCGGCACTGGAAGGGGGGCAGAGACTGATGCGACTGCTGCAGAGCTGCAGCCCCGTCCTCTCTCTGGAGGGCAAGCACATGTGACGACGCGGAGGCCGCACCTCAACGCCCGGGATTCCTCTCGGACGCAGGGACGAGCCCCGTGCTGAGAGAGGCTGGCGCTGGTGTGGCAGCCCGCAGCTCCTCCGGCCGGGCTGGCACGGGAGATCAACACCAGCACACCAGCCCTGCCGGGGCACACGTGCTGAGACCCGGCCCCGCGCCGAGCGACAACGGCCACCGCCGGGACCGGGCTCCCCTGCGGGACCCNCCCCGGCGCTGCTCCCGGGGGCCGCCGGCCGAGCCCGCAGCGCACGGGGACGCTGACCCGACCCTAATGCACGACATCAGCGTTAAACGCACAGGACCGCACGGGGCTGGAATGCGCCTCGTCCACAGGGGCGCTCCGTGGTCACCCTCCCGCTCGGCCTGCGCCCGGCAGCTTCAGGCTGCAGCCAGCCCCTCGCACCTCTCCGCACAATTCTGCGGTCAGGTCTCTTTCTCACGCAGGAGTCGCGGCAGCCTCCTGCCTTCACTGGGATCATCTGGAGACGTTTCGTGTTTCCTTCTTCTCCTAGAGAAGGAGCTGCACTTTAGATTTTTTTTTTTCTGCACAATACAAACTTAGTGACAAAGAGGCAGAGGAAGGTTCTCAGTTCCAGAAGAATGGCTTCAAAATAGACCCCAAACTGGCATGAAAACAGTCAGGGCTCTTCTATCTCAATGAAGGTGGTGACTGCCAGGTGAGCTCAGGACACCTTATCTCATCCATTTTACAAAGCACACAGACTCCACAGACATTGGATGCTCACACCTGTGGTAGGAACATTGAGAACAACTCCTGGCCCTGCACAGGACAACCCCAAGAATCCCACCCTGTGCCTCCCAGAGCATTGTCCAAATTCTCCTTGAACTCTGGCAAGCTTGGGGCCTGGGGAGACTATTCCAGTGCCCAACCACCTTCTGCGTGAAGGAAACTTTCCTAATATCCAATCTAACCATGCACTTCCTTCACACAGCTGACAGTAGAGATGAGATGGCGCAGAGCACAAGAGCAGCCACATTCCTGCCCTTTAAAACAGCACAGCAGCAGACTGCTGTCAGTCTGGAAAGTAAATATCCAATGGTAAATACCTAACTCATACACCAAGCAAAGAAAGTTGGTCCCATCAATACTGCAGGGATTTTGCTTCTCACTTGGTGCCTTCTGGCAGCTCCTACAATAAGTAGGGAAGGACTGATCAGATATTGAGTCCCAACTCTGAGTCTCCTGTTCAGTTTTATTAGGATGGTTTTAGCTTGACCAAATCAAACACAAGCACACAGCTGCATATAGAATTCCCTCAACAAACACAACTTTTTATTTATGTAGAAAACATGATACTTTTCAGGAAGGTCCAGCTTATGAAACAGCAGCGTGCATGTTAATATATATAAATACACGGGGTTACAATTTAGTGGGAAATACATTTAAAAAAAGCTTTCAAGTACACAAAACAAATGTAGTAAAATTAGACTATCCTTTCCACATACCTGCCTCAGAGAGAAACACTTCTCAAAAGGAATGAACTTCCACCCCATCATCTGGCAACAAGTCTCTCCATTGGACACCAGCTGCAGGAGAGGGTGAGGATGGGCTGGACTAGAGGGTTAATAGCCAGTGTTTGAGATCAAAAGCACATTTACCCATGGCAGTTCAGCCCCTGTTCTCCCAACAACCAGGATGTGTGTAGTGTGACAGTTACCCAGCCAACACATTAAGAGAGCTGCAAGAGGTAGGAAACACCTCCTTCCTTCCACTTTCAGGTCCCTGAAAGGTTCAGGCTGTACGACTTTGTTACCCACGACACTGTGGCAATCCTGTGACCCTGGGAGGCATTTATTTATTAACAGTCACAGAAATGAGAACGTGGCTCCACAGGCATGGCCCCGGTGCTGCCAGGCAGTAAACACAACTGACATAAGCACAGAGCTTATGGAAAAACAGATGCTGGATGCAGGCAGCCTCTTGAGTAAAAGGAATAATGTCTACAGATATGGAAGTATAGCTCAATGCATCACAGACTTCCTGAAGATTTTCCTGCCAAGATACCACCAACAAAGAATTATAGTATCATTTAAATAAAACATCAGTTTGAATTAATTTGAAAGACATTTACCACATACAAGCCAAGAGGCTGATCCTTATGTCCTTATGTTAAAGCTAACTTTAATCCATTCCTTTTACTTTTTGTCCTATAGGAGTTTAGAGACTTGTTACATCACTAAACTCATCTAAAATTTTGCAAACTGAGGATTAAAACATAAATCAGTCTCCAAGAGAGAAGAAAAAGGCATCTGAACAACAGATACTCCCTGATCTTGCTCTACATGCTCTCATGGTTAAATGAGCAACCTGTGCAACAGGGGTTGTGTCCCATTTCCAAGCCATGCAATGGCAGAGATCCCACGCTTCACTTCAGCTACTGCAAGTGCAAAGGGCAATTCAAGTTTTCCTACCAGTCTCCAAGACAAAAATTAAATGTTTGCAAAAAACAGAAACATTTAAAACTCTTTAAACAATTTAAACCAGAACTGTTCCTATCAGAACATATTTTACATGTTTAAAAAAAAACAAGAAACTCAGACTATTAAATAAGAATCTACATATCTTAAAAACCAGGGGTTTTTACATTACAGCCAGAAGTGTTAATTGTCCTATTTTCCAAGGTAGGAATGTTCATAAGTTATTTCTCTGAAGTGCCTCACAGAGGTTTTGGTTGGCATCTGGTTCCTCAGTCATCACCTCCACAGTCTCCCACTCACCTGACCTACTCGATTTCTTGATGGCCTCTACCACACTCTGCATGTACAGACCATCTTCAAAAGAGGCTGCCATCGACACAGGCTTATGATCCCATGTCCGGCGGTCTTCCTGGTCTTGGAAAGACTGCCGCAGGGCTTGCACCATGTACACCATTCCTTTCAGGTACAGCAGAGGGATGTCCTTAAAGCCCTTGTCCAACAGGCCCTTGTTGACAGGCAGAGAGTCTGTAAACAGCAGCTCTTCCTGGAGCGCAGTGTTCTTCTGTCCGTACAAGTCTGTCCCACGAGCTATGAGGCGACCTGCAGAGCCCACGATCATGACCTCGTGGATGAACGCGCCAGGCATGTTGAAGTTGAGAGTCACAGTGCAACAGACACCGTCGCTCATGAGCATCTGGAAAACGCAGAAGTCGTCGCTGGTGACGTGGCGGATGCCGCTGATGGCCGTGTTCTGCTTCACAAAAGTCTTGAGCAAACCGTGGACCTTCTCTGCTCTCCTGCTGGTGAGGTGGGTCAGGAGGTCGATGATGTAGGTGCCCATGGTGTGCAGCCCACCCCCTCCCATGAGCTCGTCACAGATCCAGTTGTACTTGTGGCTGAGCAAGCTGCCCCCGTAGACTCGCACGTCGCAGATGATGACGTTGCCCACGTAGTGCTCCTCCTCTATCAGCTGCTTCATCTTCACAAAGGCGGGCAGGAAACGCAGGACGTTGCCCACGATGCTCATCAGCTTGGGGTAATACCTGGCAGCTGTCACCATCCTGAAGGCATCCACAGAGGTAGCAGCTTTCTCACACAGCACGTTCTTCCCTATTCCTGTGGCACAAATGAAAAATACAGTATTTAGCGTGCATGAGCAAAACATGCTGAGATGCCCCAAAGGTTGTCAAGCAGTGGTGTTTTTAAGAGTCAGGCCTTCCTGCTGCAAGTTCTAAGGTAAAGGTCTGGGAACTAAAGTGGGAATGCCAAGTGCAGCGAGACTTAGTGCTGTTTCCAAGACGCTCCAGTTGCAGAGCTGACAAACTCTTACAGAGGGAGGCTCCAAAAAATGAGAGGGTTTTTACGTCATGAAAGATAAATGTCCAATTGGCATCACATGGCATCAAAACAAGACACAATACGAGTGCTATAGTAAAAAATTATTTGAATACCTGTATAGCCACAGGAGGACAAAAAAAAGCCACGTACCCTGCAGGGGAAGGGGAGATTTGATATTCACTTTGTATTTCACCATCACCATACAATTTTATTTTTTAAAATTAATTAATATAAATGGGGCATACAATTTACTTATATATAAAAGTGTATATATATACAAGACATACATACAGATTCTGTGTACAGAACACAAGAATTAGAAATAATGTTTGGTAAGTGGACTGTTTTAAAACAACACTTTCTAAGTAGAAGGCAAATCATTTTGGTCTGCACACACAGCCTGTTTGTACAATCAGACAAAAGGTGACTGAGTTATACAGACAAGACCTGCACCCCCAAGCTGACCCACTGCACTGATACTGATGCACTTTACATCATGCTCAGCCTAAATCAATGGGGACAGCCAATAAACCTCTTTTTTTTCCCTTAACTTTAAAGCAGAAATAAAGTAAACACAAAAGGGCATGACAGTACAAGTTTAAACCAATCCTTACATTTGGAGCTTTTCTGGTATTTCCCTTCTCATGGCAGGGCTTTACTTTCTACTGTTTTTTTCTGGTTTTCATCTGTTCTGATCAAATAGTTATCTAACCATTTTTCAGTGTAATAGCCATGTTATTCCTAACATGGTTATTACAGACACTAACTGGGGATGCCGGATCTGAAGGTCAGTCATGGCACACCACAGTTTCTGCCCAAGAACTGCAGGAATCACTGCACCTCTCTGAAAGCTCCTCCTTAGCCATGAGCAGACCGTGCTCCCGCTCAGAACAGCCTTCGGTTGAGTCTCAGTGAGAAGGGACCAGCACAGGCAGCTCAGTCGGTCAGTGGCATGCCAGGGGAAGGCAGATGCCCCGCCGAGGGTCCTGCTCTCCGTGCTCCCTCTCCCTGCTGCACCCAGCTGTCCTCCAGGAGCCCTCTGAGCGGGCCCGGGGCCAGCGCGCTCCCGTGACACAGCTCGGCCAGGGACAGCTACGGGAGACCCAGAACCTCTGCTCCTAACAGACACAAGGGAAATGCAGACAGAAAATGAGAAGACTACACGTGAGAAATCCCCTATTTTGATACGAGTCTACAGCAGCTTTAATGAACAAAGGGTCAGGTCAAACTCCCAGTGGACACTCTGGCTGTCCACTGGCAACACCCCCATTTCAGGGACCATTTCTGACAGCCCTGTCCCCAGTCCTGTTGCCAAGGCAAGGCACAACACTCAGTTCAGTATTTTTCAGGGCTAGCACCTGGCGCTGCTTCAGTCCAGTTTATCTGCCTTGTTTAAATGGTGCTTATCTCCAGGCGGGTTACAGTAAAGCACCACCAGAGAAAGCAAAGGGATGCTGGCAGCATCCCGAGCAGATCTGCATCCTCGAAGCTTGCAGAAAACCAAAGTGACTCTCGCTCCATGTACCCCATAAGCTCTGCAGCCAGTGCTCTGCTGGGGCTGCTCCCCTGCCTGGCAGCCCCGGGTGCCCGCAGCGGGGACAGAGCAGACGGCCGAGCCCTGTCCCAGCCCTGTCCCGTCGGGCAGTCCCTCGCACCGGGCCAGCCCCGCCTCGCTCAGTGCTGTGCCTGCCGTGGCAGCCCAGCCTGGGCCACTCGAGGAGCTAAAACTGGCTGAGGCCTTTTTTGGGATGGCAGCCAGTGCAGCGCCCTGACAGCTCGGCACTGCCCGCTGTGCACTGCCGACTGCCAGCTGCAGACCCGGACACACAGCAGCTCTGGGACAATCCTGCTGCTGCCTTCAGTGGGACGCCCCTCCAGCTGTCCCAAGCTCACGGACACGGCCAAGAAGCAAGGACAAGCCAGAGATGGCTACAAGGTTCCTTAACAATAAAATGGCCATGCCTTTTGTTTTCCAAGGCAGTGCAGCTTACATGCCTGGGATTGTTACTATTGTTTTGGCAATGAATAACCTGAACTTTGTACCGTATTGTTTTCCTAAACCACAGCTGAAAAATTTCCAGTTGAGGCCCTCACCAGCCAGGAGACATGAGAGCATGGATGGGTGCATTTAACTGTGGGACATGAACCACAACACAGACATTTGGTGAAATTTATTTAGTTTCTCTGAGATCAAAAGAAGCACAGATATAAAGAGAGCTTCTTGCTTTGCCTGCTGTGGAGATAAACTATAAGATTACACTGATTTTAATATGAACTATCCCCTGGGCTTTGATCGGTTCTGTCTGGTTCATGAACTCAAACCAGTGTCACTACTTTGTCCCCAGGCTTGTTCATGGATGCCTGTCAGTAAGAAACAGGCAAGGAAACTGCACCACCTAGAAAAACTGGGGTTTTTTCCTCCTTTCCAGAAACAAAAATGGAAGCACTTTTTTTTTTAAAAGTAGAAAAATGTACAAAAATAAGTGATAAAAGTGTCACCACTTTAAAACAAACAAACCAAGAAGCCCAACAAAACACAACACAGAAGACCATTATTACTGCACCACTTCTGACATTTCCTAAAGCCCAGTCTCTTGGCAACTAAACACCAATCTGTTCTAAACAATTCACTGCCAATAATTCTCTGACTATAACCATCACTGTATCAATCTCAACTTCCAAAGAAAACGTTGCCATCTTTGGCCCTATCCTGGTTCTGTGTTCCTTCAGAACATTCAGGCACAGGAAACCACCCAACACTGGCTTTAAATAAATCACAATATACTGGGCAGCAGGCCTGCAAATACCACTGCAATGAACCTGGAGAGCTGAAAGGCAAGGTCAGCATCACACTGGTCTGAGATGTCTGCATCAGTTTGCAGATCAGAACATCTCAGGACAGAGGAAGTGATTGTTACCCTTGCCTGTTACATCCATCCATTTCCCTGGCTTTTTCAGCCTTCCACTTCCTAAACTTGCATTCAAAAATACACACAACTTTTGTATTTCTGCACCAGCTTTACCTCTCTTTCCTCCTCTGGATAATGCCATTTAATGGGTTCCCAGCCTTCAATGAAGGAATCCCAATCCCTTTTAGTTTATAATTCAACAGAGAAGGTTCAATTCTCTCCTTTTTAGCCCACTTGATCAAGAGCCACAGGACCTAGTGAAATGCGTATTACCTAACAAGTGCTTTAAAGAGATTTTAGCTTATTTGAAGATATAAATTCTAACTTACAGTTCAAATATTTAAAAATCAGAATACCTTAAAATTCAAAGGACAGTACTCTAACGAGGTAAACAAACAAATCTAACAATGTAAAAAAGAAGGGAAAAAAAAGTCTGAAATCTCTCTCTGCATATCTAAGTGACATTGCAAATGTTTGTGCAGGGACTTGTTTACTTCTAAAGGAAATTACTGTAGGGAAAAGAGGCACAACAAACCACTCTGGCTCACATGGTCTGAGATTACCTATCCTAAAATTAACTCGTGTATCTCCTGTAAACACAGTAAAAATATCACCCTTGTTATTTACAGAATTACATGCAAACTGACACCCACGCTGCACTACAGGAGGGGACATTAACACTACAAAGTCACACACTGGGGAATTAAGAAATGTCAGGATGCCTGGGCAGTTGGCTCCCATCTCCCTGCCCAACCAGTCTGGGGTGTCATCCCTTCTTTCTCATGTAGCTGGATTCCTCCTGCTGTCCCCAGCATCTGCCCTCCTGAGTCAGGTAGGATTCCCCCACCTGGGACCACATCAGCCTGCTAGTGCCAAGAGTGGTCCAGGTAGTGGCCAAGGTCACAGCTAAAACAGAATTTCTTATTTCCTAATTCACAAGATTCTACTGAGTGCATGCAAATATTTTTTTCAAAGGCTTTCAACTTCCAAGTTTGATTTCACTTGTGGGGAAAGCATAAAGCAGAGCTGAACAACCTTCCCCTTCCAGGCAAATCTGAGTTTCCTAGTACAGCACATGGGAAAATCTAAAATGAATTAAACAATTTAAGTTGTTTTTTTGGTTGGGTTTTTTTCTGTTGCCCTGGCGTTTTTTAATGGGCATAAAGACATTTACCCTCTCACTATTATCTCTGACACAGCTGATTTTTATTACAAACTCCTTATCATAACTTCAGTCTGAAGTTATGAAGCAAGCTATTTTAGCCCAATTGGTTCAAGCACAGCTATAAGCAATTATTAACAGCATTTTTACAAAAAAACCCAACAGGTAACCTTTCTCACAAACGCCACACAAAACTTTTAGCACCGCATTTGCCCGTTGGTGCAATCAGAACTGTGCTGGGGTAACAGCTTCAAATTTCAATCTGCCAACAAGCTAGGGACTTTTGGTCCAACTCCAAGGATAAAAAGGTACCTAGAGCCTTCACAGCAATTTGCCGAGTCAGTGGTGGAGGGATGTTGATGCAAACCAAATCCACGTCCTGATGCAGCAGGACATCGTCAGTCCGACTCGTGTAGAAGGAGATGTTCATTTCCTCTGCCAGCTGCTTGGCTTCCTCTTCAGTCTTCCCCCACAGAGCTTCAATGGAGAAGCCTTCTGCCCTCAGCAAGGGTACCAGGACCCGGGCAGCACTACCAGTTCCAAACACACCCACTCCAGGGAGCATTTTCATTCTTCATTCATTCAAGCAACAGGGTCTATACGGAGGCCTTCAATAAAATGTTCGGTTCCTCAGCTTGGTGTTCCATCCACAGTTCCTAAAATGTGAAAAGTTACAAGTCATTATCAGGAAAAGACACATTGTGGAATCAAACACACCTATCCTGAATGCCACCTTCTGTCCTTTGTGTGGCTTGCCACATTCTTAAACATCCTAATGACAGAAACCAAAACCCCCAAAAAGTGCAACCTACAGAGAGACAGTATCAAGGGACAACTCTAACAAAGCTATTGCAGGATGGTAAGACAGCAGCTTGACAGAGTCATCTCCTCAGCATCAAAACTCAGCACATGGGCACAGAAACACACACAAGAATGCAGGATAAACCAGACACAGAGAGGCACAAACTGGGAGTCACAGGAAGCACCAAGAGGACAGGACACGGCGTCTATCACCAGCAGTACAAGCAGTGCTGATCTATTTGTGATGATGTAAGTCCCTAAATGAGACAAAGGTTTGTGAGATGAGGTAATATCTCTTACTAGACCAATTGAAAGAGCTGGAAATAATAGATCTGCTTTGGGACACATAAATCTTTCTTCCAAATTAAATACACAAACTGAAAACAACTACTTGGACCTTAACAATTTTATGGCAAATAGATAAGTCAGTCTAGAGAAGCTTTAGAAAATATGTCCTGTGGGGAAAGCCTGGATCCAGTGAGCTTATTTTGCCTGGGGAGGAGAAGCCTAAAAGGAGAGAGAATGGCAGTGTTTAAATACACAGAAAGCTGCTTTCTGAAAGGAAAAGGGCGCTCCTCTGTGTCCACTCTGGGTAGTTAAAAGCTTCACTTAGGACAGTTAAAAATATCACCTTCTGCCAATGCCACAATCTCCAGGAATGTAGGGTTTGCAAAGAATTATTATACTCCCTACACACAAACATTTGGTCAAGTCACACTCCTTTTTTTCTTCCAAATATTTCCTGGTAAATCAATTCCTTCTATCCCTACCTGCCAGTCTGTCTTAGCACAACTGCTGCCCACAACTGGCCGAACTGCCTTTAGCACTTGGTTAAGCACCAACTTCAAGAAGAGATGTCAGAAGTCTCCTCAATCTCTGACACCACAGAAACCTACAACCCAGATTTTGTTCTGTGCCCTTCAATTCTCATTTGCTACACCCGCTTGACCTTTTTTGAATTTTATTTTGAGAGAATAACACGACAAATTCTGGTTTTGTTAGAAGCTTACAATGAAAAAGCAAAGACCATATTTAAAAAGAGGACTGGTAGCAGCACCAGATCAACACCTTTGGAAAAGACACCTATAAGCAGCAAGAACCACAGCCTGTTTCAGAATCAGTGCTACTCATCTCCCCATCCCAAGATACTCACATTAAGTTACAATACATGAAAGCAAACCCTGACACAGCACTGGGCAGTACCAGCACAGAAGTGAAACTACTCCCAGTACAAGTTCTCTGTTTGCAATCAGCACCTCATTAGTCTGGGGGTGCCTACATTGCCCAGCATGTGTTATAAAACTGAACCCTGACTGAATTCCTAGGTATTTGTGTAGTACAGACTCTAAACTAGAAAACAGAAATGCTTGAGAATATTTATCTTGCAAAATGCACAAATGTTTACAGATGCTATAAAACAGCTTATGAAATATTTACTTAATTAATTCAGTATGTTTTTCCTTATTCTGTGTGACGCAGCATTTGCAGTGATACTGTCACTGTCATTCTTTATAAGGATGAACAAAGTTCATTGGCATAAACTCCTTTTTATCCAACACTCAGCAGAACACTCAAATAAGGCAGTGACAAAGATCAAAAGGATCTTGAAAATATTTACTAGTCTACATGAAAGGGTGCAATCCTGGGATACTGGCAAGGAGGATAGCTCCTACCCAGGCTTGCTTTATAGAAATCACACAAAAAAACCCCCCAAAAACAAAAAAAACCCAAAAAAACCCACACCAAAACAAACAAACAAACAAAAAAACAAACAAAAAAACCCCCAAAAAACACCCTTGCAACTGGATGGACAGCAGGCATAATTATTGAAGTCCCCACAAATCTGTTTAGCACCTTATGGTCTGAATGAATTAAAAATTCTTACAGCAGAAAGAACATCATCTTCATTTGAATGAACACAAAGTGAGGTGGAGAAGAGACCAGGTCTCACACCAGGTCACACAGATGTGTGTAACTTACACAACACCACAACGGTTTAGAAAAGGCTGAACTCACTGAAAATGCTGTAGGAGAACACCACAGTATCTGCAACAGGAGACTCCTGCTACTGAGATAAGCTGATTTCTGTAACAATCGCTCAGTTTAAGAGTTACTCTTTCCTGTTTTCCATCCAACTGCCTCTCAAAAACAATCTCAGCTGGAATCCATCTTAAATTCACTTATCCCAAAGCATAGCAGGCTCTACATTGGTATCACTAGGAGCTATTGGCACAAACCTACAAATTCTAGTGATTAGCTCAGAACAGCACTGTGCCACCACAGAAGTCCCCAGAGCACCATCGTCTGGAGCTCTATGTGCACATCTGGTACTCTTCCTCTAAGCAGGGGGGGAACAGAACTGGAAGTGCTGCAGAGCTGAACAAAAACACCAAAATCTTTTGAAAAGGAAGATCTAAGCAAGGAAAGATTCCTCAGTTGGGAAGAGCCATCACAGGTAATAAAGTCAAGAGTGGCTTAGGATGGAGAAAACCGAAATTTTCCCTGTCCTTCACCACATGAGCACACGGACGGAGCTCAGAGAAGCAGGAGCAAAACAATCAGAAGGAGGTGGTTCCTTGCAGCAGACTTTTTTAAGGTGTGAAGTGCCCTTGCCATGAGACAGAGCAGACATTTGTCATCTACAGAGAGTGAAAAGAGACTCTTGTGTGTCCACTGAGGCTCACTGAATGCACAGAAATCACATTTAGCACTGAACTGAAAACTAGAGAAATCAGGTTTTGGCAGAGCATGGGAACGGCTCTGAGAAAGAAATGCCTGAAACTGGTACCAACACCAGCTTAGAATTAGGTACAATTTCTACATGTTTACTTCAGAACCCACCAAGCCTCAAACCTTCAAACAAGCCTCATCAAATTATTACCAAAATTAAAATCCTAGTGCATCAACCTCTCCGGTAGTCAAACACTGGAATGAACACTTTAATGAGAACCCTCCCCCAGAAAACACAAAAGGCAGAGCTTTTATGGGCAACTGAAACCAGACTGCAGCAGGTATCTTGTATGTCAAGAGATAAAAATCAGTCTCTTTTTAACAGAAATGATCAATCCTGCAACACCATTCTGACTTAAATTTTCCAACAGAAGTACTTAAGAGCTCTGCCATTCCTTTTTTTGGTGGCCACAAAACACCTTCATTTTTGCTGAATTTCACAGTGAGTATGAAGTCCCATCCCAGTCATAGAAAGGAGCTTTTTGACTCTTTTGGCACACATAGCAACAAGAAGACTGTGACCCAGTGCAATGAAAAACCTGATGGTTCCTACAGGATCCCGTTCAATTCAATACTGAAGCAGTCTGCGAGCTCTAAAGGCAGAAGTCTCAAAAACTAAATAGCACAGTCCCTAAGGATCACAGGGCCCAGAAATTGTTGTAGACCATTACAGAATACAGAATAATGTAGACCATTAAAGAATAACAGCCCATGCTCAGAAAGGTGCTGGCCAGGGTAGCACTAGCTCTGCATACAGAGAAAGCTTTTCACATGTCTCCAACTTATCCAAAAAAAGTTCCATTTGGGTTCCAAGAAAGATGAGGCACATGGTGGAGGAGTACAACAGCAAGCACTTCTGCCCTCTGGCATGAATATACTTGAGGCTCTGTATGAAATGGTTCACGTGTTGATGTCAATACTGGCGTGCTTTCTTTCCAAAACGTGCCTTTGATTCAGGGCCAGCGGGTTGTGCGATAACCCAGGAGCCCACAGCCTCAAGGAACTCCCACCACAGCTGGAGACCAGCCCAGCACAGCACTCAGTCCTTCCTGGTCTGGATGTAGGGCAGCAGAGGCCCCGTTCCAGGCACGGCACTTCCCGCAGGTGCCGCCCGAAGTCCAAGGTGGCAATGAGGACCGTGCCGGAGACAGCAGCAGCTGGCAAACCCTGGAAACCAAAGCTCCCGGCATGGCCATGGCAGCCCCGGGGATGCCTCTGGCACGGCCCACGATGCTCCGTGCTGCCCGGGGGCTCGGGCAGCTGCTCTGTGTGCGGGTTCCTCACAGGGCTGGGCGGGACAGGGCTCACCTGACCTCGCCTCACNAGCACCGCCCAGCCCAGCACCGCCCCTCCGCCGGGCAGCGGCCCCGAACATGGCGGCGCCTGGGGGGCTTCACGCGGCGCATGAGGGGCGGCCAATCCTGCGGCCTGACAAGGGCGGGAAGGCGGGGCTTGTGTTGACGGACAGGGAGAGCAGCCAATGGAAGAGCAGATTCGGGGCGCGTCATGCCGGCCATGGGCGCTAAGTGAGGTGCTCTGGGCTCTCGAGGTGTGCCCGGGGCGTGGTCCCGGGGGCCGCCACCGCCTTTTCCTCCTGACAGTACTGTGCCTCAGGGGGCTCGGGGCACCGCCGGTGGCTGCCGCACCTCCTGCTCGCTGTCACCAGGTTAATGTCTTGCTTAACGCGGTGACGCTGGCTCCGTCAGGGTCAGGGGCCTCACATCAATGAGCCCCGTCAGCCCCGCAGGGTGTGAGGTTCGGGCCGAGGGCAGGAGCGCTCCTGGCGACCCTGCGGAGGGCAGGGCACCGCGCCGCCCAAGGAAGAGCCTCTGTAAGGCCACCACGGGCCGACTGAGGACAGCACTTCTCACATCTCTCCTTATCCTCCCCAGCATGGCACGGGAGGCTCCTCCCCGGCCCCGGAGGAGGGCCTTGGTGGCACGTTCTGTGTTTCCCTCGATCACTTCAAGGCAGTAGGGAGCTCCTGAGGAGCTCCGCAGCCTCCCTGTTGGTGTGGACATTGTATCGAGCCTGGTGTAGCTGCTGCTGACACGGCGCACCCTGTTATTAACAGCAGCATTGTCGTTTTCTGCTCTCTTTTCTCCTTGGCACAGAGCACCATGGAATGTGGCTGTGGAGCTGGAAGGGGCTCTGGCAGGAGAGCAGCTCTGTGGAGTCAGCAGAAGGCGAGACATTTAACCTTTAGTTCCACCAGCACCACAGCTGGGAACATGGGGAAGGCACTTCCTGCTGGAGAAGGTCTTGGCTTCATCAGTGCCAGGAAATGTGAGAACCAGAATAGAAATGAAAAGGAAGGAAGCAAACAAGTATACATCATTGTGCCATTATGAAATGAGAGAAGATNCTGGAACAGGGCAGGGCTCACCTCGCCTCACCTCGCCAGACCTCCCCCCTTCAAGGGTCTGGATGGCTCAGGCCTCACCTCACCCCACCGGCCCGCACGGAGCTGGTACCCCCGGCCCCTTNAGGTTAATGTCTTGCTTAACGCGGTGACGCTGGCTCCGTCAGGGTCAGGGGCCTCACATCAATGAGCCCCGTCAGCCCCGCAGGGTGTGAGGTTCGGGCCGAGGGCAGGAGCGCTCCTGGCGACCCTGCGGAGGGCAGGGCACCGCGCCGCCCAAGGAAGAGCCTCTGTAAGGCCACCACGGGCCGACTGAGGACAGCACTTCTCACATCTCTCCTTATCCTCCCCAGCATGGCACGGGAGGCTCCTCCCCGGCCCCGGAGGAGGGCCTTGGTGGCACGTTCTGTGTTTCCCTCGATCACTTCAAGGCAGTAGGGAGCTCCTGAGGAGCTCCGCAGCCTCCCTGTTGGTGTGGACATTGTATCGAGCCTGGTGTAGCTGCTGCTGACACGGCGCACCCTGTTATTAACAGCAGCATTGTCGTTTTCTGCTCTCTTTTCTCCTTGGCACAGAGCACCATGGAATGTGGCTGTGGAGCTGGAAGGGGCTCTGGCAGGAGAGCAGCTCTGTGGAGTCAGCAGAAGGCGAGACATTTAACCTTTAGTTCCACCAGCACCACAGCTGGGAACATGGGGAAGGCACTTCCTGCTGGAGAAGGTCTTGGCTTCATCAGTGCCAGGAAATGTGAGAACCAGAATAGAAATGAAAAGGAAGGAAGCAAACAAGTATACATCATTGTGCCATTATGAAATGAGAGAAGATGAAGATTGGAATGCAGAGAGGAACTGAACACCAGAAAGAGCATGGGAGGAGATGAAGAGGTCTGGAGTGGAGAGCAAGAGGGATACAGAACCCCTCGCTTGTCATAGTGGATCTTATACCCTCATCAGCAAATATCATGCTGGTATTGTTGTTTCCTCACGTGGGTTGGTTTGCAGATGAAACCTCACCTTCAGCCAGGAAGTTCCATAGGCTGGTGGAGCAGAGCTCCAAGTGAACACCCTTTCTTCTGGAGGCATGTGTGGCTGGGCTGTGTGTGCCCAGAATGGTGTGGAGGGTGGTTACTATGGGTGCTGGTAGAAATTAAAGGGGAGGAAATGGCAGATGGGAGGAGGTTTTTTCTGTGCATGAAGAGGAAGAGTGGTGGCAGGCACTGGGGAGCAGCAGAGATTGCACCCACAGAGACAGAAGGGCCTGCTGGCTGGCTGCCCATGTCCCTTTGGTGGCAGGGGTGACACAAGCTGTCTTTGGTCTGGTGGATGTTCGTGTCCTAGTGTCCCTCATGCCAGAGGTGTTGGAGGAATACAGGCTGGGCAAGAGCTGGGATCTGGGTACTCATGGCCAGAGTAGGGACAGGGCTCTGCAGGGCTGTGCACATCCCACAAACCAGAGCACTGATCAAGCCCATCCCCATGTCAAACCACAAGTCCCTAGGGGCTGGCAGGGTGTGTGTGTGTCCCCACCTGGGCTCAGCAAGCACACCCGATCACCAGATGGGTGTGGACCCCATCCCCCCGCCGTGACGGCAGCACTGCTTCCTCCAAAGGGTCCATTGCCTGGTGTAAAACAAAACAGACTGGGGTGACGTGGCGAGGTGGTGCTGTAGGAAACTGGGGAAGTGGCAGGGAGTTGCTGGGCTGGGCCCTAGAGTAGTGGGGAATGGCCATCAGCAGCTCCCAGGGGCATTACTTGGCTCTAAGGGCCAAGAGTATGTGGTCAGGATGAAATCAGAGGAGGAATCAGAAGAGAGGAGATAAGAATTGGGCTGGGGCAAGAGAAGGGGAAGAGAGGGGAAGCCTGTGAGCACAGAGGGAACTGCCTGGCCCAGTGGTGGAGGGTGAGGTCCCGGCCAGTGTTCAGCTCCCCTTGTCTGAGCAGCGACCCCGCACTGCAGGGAGAGACAGAGGCTCCCGGCTGACCCCACCAGGCACCAGCATGGTCACCAGGAGGCTGTTGGGAGGCATGGAGCTCTGGCTGGCCAACACCTTTCTGCCCTTGCTGCTCCTCACCTGGCTGCCACTTGGTGAGTCCCCAGTGCCCTTGCCTCTGCTCTGAACTCTTCCCCCTTTGCTTATGCCTGAAGAACGTGTGGAAAGTGCCTGCTGCTGTTCTTTCCTCTCTTCTATCATTTAGCTCCTCTTCTGCAGCAGCACCTTGCCATGTGCCTTGCAGAGGGGTCTCCCTTGCAACTGTGCATGCACGGGCTGTGAGCTCCAGGGCCTTTGAATCAGCTTTGCCTTCAGGAGCAGGGAGAGAAAACAGCTGGGGGGTAGGAAACAGAAATGCTTATAATCCTGATTACTGCAGAGGGGGGTCAGCTTCACATGGCAGATGTGGATATTCCTTAAGACAAAACCAGCTCCTATAGGGTTTTTTTCAGCAGGACTTGCTTACCAGATTTCAGCCACAGTTGATGTGTTGGTAGGGTTAGATGTCATCTTGCAGTGTCTGCCCCAGGCAGGCTCGAGCAGCACTGCCAGGAAGGTGAAGTGGTTTAATGTCACCTGAAACAATGGAAAACAACAGAATGGAGGTGGTGTGGAGACAAAAAATAATCTG
Organism: Sitta europaea; assembly: GCA_013400255.1. NCBI lineage: Eukaryota > Metazoa > Chordata > Aves > Passeriformes > Sittidae > Sitta > Sitta europaea. Next base: position 13,364 of record VXBS01003424.1, on the reverse strand, counting down.
GCCCAGCTCATTTTTGCCAATGTGAACAAAGCACATGCAGGAACATACACAGGCAGGGTGGGGAACACAAAGAGCATGTCCAAGAACAGATATTCTGAACTAAGCAAGGGTGGGAAGGGACTGAAGTCCACTAATATCCTGCAGAGTAGAAAGAAGGGACTGAAGAGAGGTGAGAGAGGGAGGACTCAGCGGAAAACATGTGAAGTGACTTCAGCTCAGAGGTTCAGGAGTGATTCTGAAATACTCTAGAGTCAGGGAGTGGGATGAAGCCAAGCTGTAGGGATCTGTTCACTGTATTTTCTTTGCTTCCTTAGGGATGACCATCCTCCACTGCCAATCCCCCAGTCTCACTTCATGCTCCATGAAATGGTGGAGCCTGAGGCACTTCCTGCTTGGGTGCCTGTGTCACAGGTGGAGAATCCCTGTGTTTTCAATCCTTTCTGAGGCATGGAAAAGTTTGTACACTGCAAAGGTGGCATGAGTCAACAGGCAGCATTTCAGTGGTTAGTGCTGAGGAATCTGCTCAGCAGCCAGATTTGGAAAGGATCATCAGGTGCTGCAGAAAAGGACAGTCACTTCATTGTGTCTTTCATGAGTGACACTTGGGACATGACCCTGCAAGATCATACATATATTTCAGCTTTCACTTCTGGTTTTGTTTCCTCCAGGAAGAGTCTGTGAGCAGGTAGAGCCAGTCACCACTGTGCAGTTCGAGATTTGTTTGGAGAATCTCACTGTGCAAGTGAAGTGGTACAAACCTGAACATCGAGAGGGGGAGATTCAAACCAACACTGTGGTTCTGGGAGCAAACTGTACGAATTTCAGCAGCTCAAGCCTGTGTACAGCCCACAAAGGAATCTGTGTGTGTAGGGTCTTCATCACAAGACCAAACTCAACAGACAGTGGAAACAGCACGCAAGCAGCAGTCCTCAGTAAGTGACAGTGGGTCTGTTTCCATGGGGGGAGATGAGTAGGCAGAGAAGGATGCTACATTCAGCACTCCTCTGGTTCTTCCATGCATTGTTTCCCCTTGAAAGCATCCTGAGAACTGGAGGAGCCAACCCAGCACAGCAGCTTTTGGCAGATTCATCCCACCATGGAGCTGCTGGGCCATTGGTTCCTTCCAAGGACCTGCCATATCCTCCAGCTGCTGCACATCAGCCAGATACTGACATGGCTGGAGCTGTGGTGGCAGGAGAGGGACAGCCAGGACTGTGGGGTCAAGGCTCCTGCTCCAAAGCAGAGCAGGGTGTTCGCTGCCTCTGGGTGGTCTCTCACTCATGTTTCTGCCTTTCAGGCTGTGGCTCTGCAGGACCTCAGACAGATGTCACAGGTAAGATCTGGACATGTGTGGCCCTAACAGGCCTCCCCTGGCTGCAAGAGTGGAGAGCAGGAGTCCTCAGGGAAAAAGAGGGAGGAGCAGTAAGGGAGAAAACATCCAGATGTTTTCCCATGAATGGGTGGGACCCACTGCCAAATTGGTGTAGGCACCAGTGGATCAGAGGCTGTGGAAGGGGCTCTGATGCTCCAACCACCCCCTGGATGAGTTTGGAGATCATTCCCCAGGGGCTTTTGTCAGCACCCTGAAGCTGTAGGTGGTTCAGAGTCTGGAAACCCAAGTCTGGGAAGAAACCGACGCTGCCCTGAAGGAGGCAATGGCAGCATGTGTCCCTGCACTGGGGGTGGTGGCTCACGAGTGCCTCTGTGATGTTGTGTGTGCAGGACTCCACCTCCTCCTGTGCATCCTCCTCGGCTTAGCGGTCGGGACGCTCATTTACATGCCGGTAATTGGCTTCCTGCTGTGGCAGTGCAGAAGGAACAGAACAGGTTGGCATTTCTTCCTCAACTGCTGGTCTGGACAAAGCCAGGCTTGGGAGATGTCCATCTTTGACATCCTACTGTTCTTGCTTGCTCCGTGTTCCCTTCACAAGTCTGTCCTCCTGAACAAGCTGTCCCAGTGTGGTGAGAAAGTTCACCCCCCTCCCTGCCTTCTGACCAGCTGCTGGTGGGAGTCTGGTTATGGCACAGCCTGTTGAGTGATTGAAACTAGTCTTACATATCCAGAAATGTCCATCTCAGAGCTCTTCTCCGGCCCCTCCAAGGGCTTTTAAGCTCTTGCCAACCCCTCCAGCCCCTTGGCCATCTTCAGAACCACAGAGGCACAGTGTCTCATCCTTTCCCACAACAAAAGCAGGAGCAATGCAGATATTTGCTTCATTCTTTCATTATTTTCTTAATTTGAAATAGTGATCATTGTCACTATTTTAACTACTATTTAAACTAGGTTTCCTTTTTCAGGAGAGCTCCTAAGCGGAGGAGTGGCAGAAGGGAATCAGGTCAGTACAGTAAGCCAGGGTGGGCTTTGCATGTAACACTTCCTCCTCCCTGTCAAAAAAAGCATTGTCTCTTGAATACCCACTTAAAGGATTTCATAGTGAAATCAGCTTTGCTTTCTGAAAACATGGTCCTAAACACTTATTAATTCCTGTTAAATAAGGGCTCATGAGTTTTTGAGTAGGTGGCACTTCTGAGCAATCTGGGTAATGACTGGGTAGCACAAAGAGTTGTGCCAGTGGAAATATTTTAGCAGGGGAGACACAGAAAGAAAAGCAAGGGCTCTACTCATTGCTCTCTCCATGCAGGCAGCCCCAGTGACAGGGACTGAGGACCTGACCTATGCCAACCTGAATTTTGAAAAGAAGGAGACAGGACCTGCCTCCTCCAATGTCATTTACACTGAGATCAAGCCATCACAACAGAAGCAGAGTGGTGGGGGTGGCAGTGCTGCCAGCATAGAGGTGGATGTCTCCCCCAAGGAAGAGGGCAAGTGAGGGAGGTGAGCATCTTGTTGTCCACCTTTTGGGGTTGTCATCCTCAAAAGCTAGGTGTTAGCTCATACAGCAGTACAGTCTTGGTGACAAAGACACCCATTATCCCCGAGTGGTTTCAGAGCCCTGCTTTATGTTCCCCTGGAAGAAGCCATGTCTCACGGTGAGGACAGGGCTCTTGAGCCTGTTGTCCCCTTGCCTTCTGCAGCTCCAAGCACTGCCAAGCCTCAGCAGCTCTTTTCACTGTCTCCAATCACTGACAGGCTGCTCTAGCTACTTGCTCTGTGTTCAGGAATGGCACTGTATACTGTGTGGCCAACATGGTGTTCAGAAAGAGCTTGGTCCTGCACGTCCTGGGTGGCACAGCCATGAGAAGTCCTGGAGCAGTTTTCTGGATTTCCATTGCAGCAAGTATCTGCTGTGATGTGGGTTGACCTTGTTCTTGTTCACTCACTTGAAACACAAGGGGCAAGAATGGAAAAGCATTGCTTGCTTCACAGAGGTGCTGCTGCAGTGATGCACATGGATCTGCTTTGTACCTGAGGGACTAGGTGGTTTTGCTGGTTTTGTGGTGAATACCCTTCTCGTGGATAGAGCACTCTCTTTTGTGCCTTCTTTTATTGATAATACTATGTTTATTGTGAGTTTTTCAGTAAAATTGTGATTCCCACTTGTGGTCTCGCCTGGTGTTTCCTCTGCTGTTGGAAGAGGATGGGGGAAGAGGAGCAGCTTGAGTGAAGTTAATTTTCCACTGAGTTTGAAACCAGCACATAGCTCTAATGATTTAGTGCTACAGACACAATCGATGCTGAGGTTCAGAGATGACCCCAAAAAGATTCTGGGTTCTCAGAGCACATGATCCAACTTGGGCAGATGTCCAATCATTAAACAAACACCAACCAAGTGGTGTTTGCCTGACACAAATGTGTAAAATCCAGGAGTGCAACCAAAGAAGGGGAAGAAGCTGTTGGGGGAAAGCCGTGGGCAATGGCTGACCCAGAGTGGGATCATAGAACAGAAGCAGTGAGGAACACCTTGAGATGGTGTGGAGATGGACTTTGAGAATCCTGGGAGCAAGTAGAATGAAAACAAATTCAAGTGAGGAAATGTCAGTAAGGGTTCACAAGAGCACCCACTGGATTTTTGAGTTCACTTAGCTAAACAAATGAGAATGTATGGAGGAGACAACCTTGAAAATTGAGCATTAAAATTGAATTAGAATGATTCATAGGGGGATTGTAGACAGAATAAGGAGGACCCCTCCCATTCAATTGTAAGTTTGAGTGGACCCTCCTGCTTTTCAAACCTTTCTGGCACCACAGTGCAGCTCAGTCCAATCTTAATCTCAGACTTGGACAATGCTTTATGCCTAATGAATTATCCATATGAAGTTAATTATAATTTGGAGTAACTATATGCATTAATAATGTTTTATAGTATATACTCAGCAAGCTCTCAGCGACTTACTTGAGCATCTGTCATGACAGATATCCTCAGAATCCACCTATATCTCTGCCTTGGATAAGGAAGGGTTCTCTTCATCTCAGGTAAGGTATTTCTAATTTTGAGAGGCCTCCCAGCTCAAGAGGGGAGTCACTGACATGCAGCTGCAATTCAGGGACAGCTCTAATTGTTTGGTTTTTTCTGGTGATGATATTGATAAGTATTTGTCTGTCCTATTGGCCTGCTGGTCACTAGGACAGACAAGTACTGATATACCTTTTGCTGAGAAGTGTATCTGTGTATATGAGAATATACACAGAGAAGTGTATATGGGCCAGGTTGTCACACCCACCCCATCAGCTTCTCTGCCACCCATGACACCATCAGCACCTGCATGACCAAGTTCCATTCAATGCCCCATCAACATTCCTGCCACCAGTGGCACAACACCTGCACAAGCTTGGCAGTGCTGGGGTAACTGCTGGACTCAAACATCTCTTTTCTGACTCAAAAGGATCCCATGATTCTCTGTAGCCAGGCTGGGTGGCCCAGGGACTGGACCAGCCCTTCTCTTGTGTTTATAGCATGAAATTACTTATGTTGTTATTTTAAGGAGAAAAGGGTTTTAAAATACCTTCAACTAAGAGGGACAGACTGCTAATGAATTCAAGAAGAGCTGGGCCAGACACCCGAGACTTGTACTAACAACCTTGGTAGCCACTTATTATTTGCTGAGCGGAGGGGGGAAGTTTCAGAGGAGGCAAATATAGCTGCAGAGTTCTTCAGAATCCCACTGTTCAAAACAGAAGGCAGTGAGGAAAACCACAAAGGACGTGAGCAAATGACATGCTCACTAAATTGCAAAGAGGTAAAATTGGAAAGATGAGGTACAAATCAAATTAAGACTAACAAGGGCTGCCAAGGGCTCTGCATTTGCTTAACTGCCTTAAAAAGAAGTGGAGGGAAAAACATAGCTCATTGCTTCACCAGGGAAGGGTTACTGATCCATGAAATGGAGGAAGCTGGCACATTCATAGTGCTGCATTTACATCTTCCTTTATGCCCAAGGTTAGTGGGATAGCATTTTTAACAGGGAAAGGCAAGAAGCCATGAAATAGCTTTGGAGCAGTAACACCAGTGAACAAGAGGCAGGGAAAGGCAGCCAGGGCTGCTGGAGGAACTAGCTGTGGCAACCTCTCCAGCGCAGGCAGGAAGGGTGGGGACAACCTTTAGCCATTGGCTATTTTTAAAAAGGTGAAGCAATTTCTATGGCCAGAACTCAACCTCCAAATTTCACTTCTCAGAAAGATGCTATCACAAGCAGTTAAGCAAGTGTGTGAAGATAAAGCAAAAATAAACACAATGCCCTCCTTGCCCCAAACTCCTCCCTATGGAGAGGGCCCCTTCTCCCTGTGTGCACCCAAGGCAGGTGGGTGAAACACCCTCATCAGGTTTTCCTGCCAGGAGCATGGAGTGTGTCCTTGCTGCCCCCCAAGCTCTGCTGGCAATAAAAAGGAAGGGTGACTCATGCAGAGAAACAAAAGTAAAAGTTCTGCTTCTCCCAGTTTGGGCAAGATCAAACTGGAGTTCAGGGTAAGGGCTGCCTTTATCGAGGACCTCATAAAGAGATCTGATCTTGTACTGCCAGTGATGCTGAGAAAAGGCAATAAAACCCCCAAAGGCTGTAAGTGTGCAGAGACTTTTGCCCATTTCCTTACATCACCAGCTAGGAGCAACGAGTTGGTTGGACAGGTGCTTTATCACACAAATCCTGTCTCCCTGGGAGCTGTTCTTGCTGATGACAGGCAGAGACTGGGGAGGAGTGAGAGGTCTGGGAAAGCTGTGCTCTGGAAGGAAGGGGCTTCAATCCCACCAGTGACAGCCTGGGACAGTGCAAGTGTGATTCCACAGCAGCATCTGAGCAGCCAGAAAGGAGTTTTCTTAAGCTTTCCTTAACATCTGTTGTTTCCAGTGCATACCACATATTGAAGTCATGTTTTCTGAGGAACAATTTATAGAGAACTCCAAGATGCAACCTAACATTTGAACAGTTTAAGAAATCATTGTGAGGCTGAGTAGAAGGAGACACACTTAGAATACCACTAATACCAGCCTTAAAACAAAGGCTTTACTATTGGTCACTTTTATTTCAAGAACAGAACAGCCTTTCATTCCAGCCCCCTCTGTGAGTTTAGTAACTCAGGTAGCACACAACAAGAAGTCACATCCTGTGGAGCAAGAGCTCCAAACAAAGCAGTCCCCATTGAGACACTGATGTGGGCTTTCCTCCTCCCCCTCCCTGGGTGAGAAGCAAGCCCAGAACAAAATGTGAACAGCACCCTCATCCCACACCTGCAGGATGCTTCACTAGCAGTAACTACACAAATAAATAGTATCTCATGGAGAGGGAGCAGAGGGCCACCACAGATCATCTAGAAATTAAGTTATTGCTATGTATTTGACACTGCAGGTAACTCACTTGGGTAACCACCAAGAGAGGTGACAGTCTCAGATTGCCCTTGTGTTATCAGTTCCTGTTGGACTGAAAGCTGTGAGAAGACAAGACAGATCTTGTTTCATCAGCTCCCTGCCTTAAAGGCAGGAGTTCTTGGACTGAATCTTTGTCATTTTGTTGAAAACAGCTGGGGTAAGGGCTCCCAATACACTTAGAAATTCGTGGTGCCTGCCAGCCTTTCTCATGCACACTGCTAAGAGTACATACAAGTGTACTCCCCGCTCCTGACTTGCCACAGGAGCTGCTGAGCCACCTTCACATGATAAGGGGCTGCAGCTTCAAATTTCAAAGACAGCAGGAGCCCAGTCACCCCAGGGGCTGAGCCAGAGCTGCTGATTCACCAGGGAAAATTAGGATTAATTAGAGCCCTAGGACATGGGCATGGGAAATGCCACAGGCACACAAGGACAACCTGGCACGTGACTGCACTTCCCTCTGCTGGTGGGACATGTTGTGACGGGCAGTGTCCAGGAGCAGGTCAGGTCAGCCAAAACAAGGTGAAACATGAAGTCTAGTACGTGACTTGTCACCAGAGGATCAGGTAGCCCAAGGCTGATGACAAGCCATGAGCTCACAGCAGTGTCAGTGCCTGCAGTGTCCCTCCCCACATGGATATTGGCTGGAGAGCATGAGTTTGAGAGGATGAAGACTGCAGGAAGAACCTCAGAGTGATGGAAAAGCAGCAGAGTCCTGGGCAGGACACATCTTTGTTAGGCATCATGCAGCTGGTTCTCTTGCAGGAGAATCTTCTCCCCGGGCTTGAAGGCAGGCATCCCCAGGTAAGGGCAGCTGGCACAACGGAATGCATCTCCCAGGTAGCACTGGCAAGGGAAAGAAGAGCACTGTCTGTAATCAGGTGCTACTTTCAGGTCTTTTCCCCTGTGATATGGTTGCTCCAGGTCAAGAGATGTCATGCTCCTCAGCATCTATGAGCACAGAAACTGCTTCCCTTCTACCCCCTTCTCAACACATCTGGTTAGTGTGGATGGCAGAGCTGTGCAGGCACTGGGCTCCCACAGAAATGAGTTTCCAAGGCCACTTGGTGTGCCCAGGCTGGGGCAGCCCCCTGAGCTCCCACAAGGCAATCCTCCCTGGGAAGATCCCTGGTAAGGCATAAGCAGAGAGGGAAAGGCTCACTGCTCACTCTGATACCCCAGGGAGTCAGAACAGACAGCATGTGCTGGAACAGAGCACAAGGGCACAGGGCAAAGGCTGAAGCTCTGCAGAAGCTGCATAGGCAGTGTGTGGAAGCAGTGATCCAGATCAGGCAGCAGTGACTAGAGAACACAATTCTTACACAGAGATCATACACTGCAAACCATAGCATAAAGACAAAAATTACTAATTACATTTCCACAGGCAGATTTGGGCTGTGAGCTCTTCTTCCCCTGTTCCAGTTCTTCAGCCAGGCCACATGTGCTGTAGAAAAACAAAGAAGTCACCTGCATCTTTCTGCTGAAATGTCATGAGTCATCAACACTTGTGCCAGCCCTACTCACATGCAACAGCCCTCGCTCTGTCACACACACAGCTGACTGGGGCTCACGCTCCTCACTTTGTTCTTCAACACCACGGTTTGTATAACAAGTGTTGAAACACTCCTCAAGTTTAAACTGGGTGGGAAATGACACTAAAGCACTTGCTACATGTGCTGTTTCTCCTTGGAATGTGAGAAACCAGGGCTTTAGGCAAGCTGCACAAGCTATGCAGCCACCTCCAAGACAGATGGCTGTTGATAATATACACCTTTGTGATAATGTGCAGCAGTCACAGGTCAATTCTCACCGTATTTGCATTTACATGCCAATAATTAAGATAAGAAAGGACACGGAGAGTTAGGCTCTGAAGAAGAGGAAATTGCCTACAATCTTTTTTAAATCCCTCCAGCTCTAAAGAGTTTAATGCTGCAGCTGAAAGGTTCACGGATACATGAATTCCAGCACTGACCAGTTCTTGCAGGCTTTCTTTTTGCCCATTTCTTTGCAGGATGGAGCTCTGAGGGATGATGGATCTGGCTTTTTCAAATCCTCTGAATCCAACAGCTCATCAGAGTCCAAAAGATCCTGAAAACACACCATAGGAGACAAAATGCAGAAAACGGACTTTTCAGTAGGGAATGACACTGCTGAGTTATGTTCAAAGAAGTGGTGCTATCTGTACACTGGCATTGAAGTGCTGCAGCTCTGCCCTCTTATCCCTCTCTCTTCTCTGCCCTCGCCACATCACTGAGCTCTCCAGAAGAAGATGAGCTATTTTGCCTTAGGGAGGTTTTTCTACCTCTGAAGTTGTAAAGCATCCCAAGAGACATGACTGAAAGTATTTAGAGTAGGAAAGAATAGGGAAAGAGAAAGAACAGCAAAGCCTCATGAAGAAAAACACTTACCATCTCTTCATCATTCATATCCTTGGCAGACAGTGTCCACAGCTTGGCAGCAGCTGGGTCCACAGAGGGTTTTCCTAGAGCCAAAACAAAGGAAGAAATAGCAGTTATTCCAACCTTTACCCCATCTTCTCCAATCAAATAGAGTTCAAGCAACTTTGGAAAGCCCCACTTCAGAGGTTTTTACTGTAGCACTCCCTACTCAGGAAATGTCTCCCTGCTGCAAGTGATGCCTGTCACTGAGAGCCATGAAATCCAGATATTCAGCATGCACCACTCCTTACCTGAAGGACCAGGTGTCTTGGCAAAGGAAAGTTTGAGCTGAGTTGAGGATCCCACTTCGAAATTTGGCTTCCTGCCTTCTATCTGGATAAGGAGAAGGTCATTGCCTTGGTAACCCAGACGTTCTCTGACAGACTGGGCCTCCTCTGGGGTCGGCGCTTCCTTTTGCAGCTGCCAAGTAAGATTTTAGGTTAACCTCATGCAGAACCCCTTCTTTTAACACCAAGCCCAGCATTCCAGTGAACAAATAGTCAGTATTTTCAATCCTAATGAAAAACAGTAACTAAAGTTTGTGCCAGGCAGTGGCTGTGCACACTTACAGGGTAAAAATCTCATCACCCAGCAAATCCCCAGGTAACTGCCTGAAGGCATGTCTGGAAATGGTAAACACATCCCTACCTCCTTCACTTCCACCAACCCAGAGAGAGTCAGAGTTGTAAGGAGCTTGGCTGCTGTCTTGACTTTGCCATTGTCTCCTGCAAGACACAAAAGCAGAGAGTAGGAGTAGGCAAGAACAAGAATACTCACTGAGAAACCTGAAAGAGCAAGAGCTTTAGAGGGAAGTACTCGAGCTAAACTTCTGCACCAAAATTGGGCCCTTTCTAGTCGACAGCAGAACAAACCAGAAAAAGCATCAGCAGCTTGTTCATTACAAAAACAGTGTGGGGTCACAAAGTCATTCTAGCTGCATATATGTTCTATATATGCCAAAACATTTCTCAATCCAATCAATACCCTTCAAATAACCCAAACAAACTCCCACCCAAACTTTTTTACCTGTTAAAGTAAACTACTCATGAAGTTTTCAAAACATAGACTCCTAAATGAACACACTACGTTAAGAAATCATCCTGTGTTCACCTTCTCATGGCTCCTCCAGCTGCCCCATGGCAGGTGCTCTGGCTTTTCTCCTAAAACTCAGTCCAAACACTTTTAACTTTTTCTGAATAACTATTTCTCAACTCCCTTCTGGGCAATTTGTTCAGCATCTGTCATCTGTTTTTAAACCACTTTGGGAATTCCTCAGAAACACAACATCAGCAACTACTTAACACTGCATCCTGAGGAGAAAACAGCAGTCACTGAAGCTTTTCAATGGAGTTTAGGAACAAGCCTAAACTCCAGCATTTTTGATAGGAGAGTGACTGCAAACATCTCTGATGGATACCAGTTTAAGCACAGGATAAAAACCTTATGATTTGGGTTAGTGTGTCAGGAGAATGAAAATCTATCAATGTCAATCGGGGTTCCTGTCCTTCCTATTTCAGCCTAATTCTCACAAGAAATGCTATGCTGCCATGGAAGCAAGATTCTCTCACCTGATTCTGTAACCACTGGTTCTTTCAGGAGGACACGGCCTCCTGGCTTAAGTATCCGAGCTACTTCTGCCAGGAGCTCCACACTGTGCTGTGCTGCACTGCCTGGTACCATGCCAGAGAGGATTACGTCGAAACTGGACTCCCTGTGAGCCGCTGTGAAGAAAGGACGATAGTACAACTTTACATGTACACACAACTTAATACACCAGTTCCACCTGCCTCATCCCTCATGCCTGAGTACAACAGCAGTAACTGATTAAAGGCACCAGTCATAGAAGCACAGCCAGGGTGCATCACCTCCCCTGCTGTACTGCCCAGGGTAAGAGTCAGCAGCAGGTGCTGTCGATGTTCTGAGTGCTGACTCTCAAAGCGGAAAGGTGTTGGTTCACACAGCAGCAGAACTCTCTCCCTTTTAAGGAAACAGTGAAAAATCAAGCTCATTCTTACACTGAGGCAGCTGGTTAACATTTTCCACAGAGACACGATGATCAGCTCCCACCAGTGCCTGGACTTTATCCACCAAAGCCTTCAGGGCTTCGACCGGCGAGGAGCTGTCCCAGACGATGGCCACGCGCTGGCCTGGAGCGACTCCGAACTCACCCATGGCAGCAGCAGCAAACCTGGCAGTGCTGGGGGAGGAACAGAGCAGGAGAGAGAGGGGAAGGGTAAGTGCCGAGCACAGCATGAACCTCGGGACTGTGACTGAATCAGCTGAATTGTTTTAATAAATGGGGATAATTTTCTGGAAATGGGCAACACAAAGTTCCCACATACTGAGCATTAGCAGGATGTGAAGGAAGAGCTACACTTCAGGGCATAATTCAGTTTCTCTCCAGTTCACACACTAGTTTTGCTGGGAGACTGCAAGCCATGCTTTAAAGAAACCAACAAAATAACAAAAAAACCTTACCTGCTTTTCTTAAAAATCTGAGTAAGACAAACACAGGACTTCTGGATTTCCTGAGCAGTGACAGCTATTTGACATTAAACTTCCTTGTCTCTCCTACTCCAAACATGACCTAGCAGAGTTTGCTTACGCAGTACATGAGAAGAAAAAAGTAACTTTCACCATTCCCAGCATTCCAGCTTGCGGCTCTTCCCACCGTTATGATTGGTGGCACTGGGTGAGCAAATTACAGGGAGGGGGGAGTGGAACAGAACGAGCAGTGACAGTTTTGAGAAGGCTGTCTCCACTGATAATTTATATGAGATTGTATTCCTTGTATTGTATGGCAATAGTAGCTCATCATCACCTGTTCTCATAGCAGCACCAGCTACTGAACCTGATGACATCCCCTCTTTCCTCTATCCAACACAAACCTATTTTCTTCCCAATTTAACAGGACTACAGAGAACAAGAGGCACTGGTGACCAGATCGGTTGTCCAGTGTATCTTCAATTAACTGCAAATGACACACCTATTTCTGGAGAGACAGTTGTAAGCAAGGTCTTTAACAGGAATCACTACATCGCACATCCTGAGTAACGCCTTACTGCCACCACTTTGGTCACTAAAGCACAGCTCATGGATGTGCGGTACCAAATTTAACTGCAGTGAGGTAGGGAGCAGATTTTGACCCACAGCTCCTCAGGCTCTGTGTGCTGTGGACTCCCCCTCCTGGAAACTGCAAACAAGTTCAAAATGGAACAATCTGTGCCTTTTCTGAGCTACTGTGGCAGGAATTCACACTAAAACAACCACAATGCTAACCCAGTATGGAACGTACACCTTGGATGTACACTGCAGGCTCTAACATCTCACAGCTGGTTTTGCATGTGTGACACAAGCTAAGCAGCTACAGCAGACAGTAAGATTTGTAAACACACATATTAATCCTATTAAAAAGTCACCTTTCCCAAGAAGGCTGAAAATCTCGAAAGATACCTAACCTGCTAGGTTAAGGTGGGAAAAATAAACCCAAAGTCACCCCTTCCTCTCCAAACAGCAGGTTATGACTTTGCAAGATCAGTCAGAGCTCAAATTGCATCAACAGCAAAACCACCTCCCTGAGATGCAGGGAGGAGGCCGCGGATCCCTGGTGGTGTGAGGAGAGGCCCTTATCTCCATGTCACAGACATTCAACAGTCCCTGAGGAACAGGGCAAGGGAAGGGGTTAAACAATAGCGCAGGTTCCGCTTCAGTAGATATGGAAAATGCTGTGTTGGAACGGGATGATCCTGACTGTCCCTTCCAACCCAAACCATTCCACGCTTCTGTAGCACGTCAGGGCTGTACACTGCAGCCTCCCGACGCAGCACAGCCAGCTCCCGGCGGCCGGGAATGCCCCGGCTCCCGGGAACGCTCGGGCTCCCGGGAATGCCCCGGCTCCCGGGAACGCTCGGGCTCCCGGGAATGCCCCGGCTCCCGGGAACGCTCGGGCTCCCGGCGGCCGGCACACGGCTGCGGGCCCTACAGAAGGTGTGCATTTTAAGCACGTGGATATCAGGCGCAATAAACCTCTCGGTCACCGAGCAGGGACGGTTCAGAGAGAGCCAGTACAGGATACGTGAGGAAATTTCGGGAAGGAATTACTTATACACACACACTCACACTCACTTGTACACGCACACAGAACCTCCCCCCAGCGCTTCAGACA
>VXBS01003423.1:0-29975 GCA_013400255.1 Sitta europaea | reverse complement strand
AGAAGGAAAATGTTTATTTTGATTAATTATCCGCAATTGACTGTGATTACATGTGCATAAGCGTATATATAAAGAAGTAATATGAATGAAGTAATGAGCTGTCCTCCTTGAAAAGAACCGTTCCTAAAATTTCATCTTTTTCCAGATTTGTATTATGGTGGAGAAGCTTTCTCTGTAGAGCAGCCGCAGTCCTTTACTTGTCCTTATTGTGGAAAGATGGGTTATACAGAAACATCTCTTCAGGAACATGTTTCTTCTGAACATGCAGAAACATCAACAGAGGTGGTAAGCCGCTTCAACGTTGTTTTTAAATTACAATGAAAGTATATGAAAATATCTAGAAAATGAGGTGGTTTTTTTCTTGAAGTATGTGGTAATTTAAATGCTGACCAGGAAGGTATGTACCATACATACATATGCACACCCTGTGCTGGTGTTTTCCCTATTGTCTCCTTGAGCTGTTAACAGTGCCTACATCATCACCTTTACCTCTCTCTAGAGTTTCTCACAGCTCTTTCTCATCAGTCTGAGTCAGTTATGCACCGAATCCCTGGATCCTTGATGTGCAGGCCACTAAATCCTGGTTTTACAGAAAAGGTTAAACCTTTGTAAAAATAAAAACTTTTAAAAATATTGATATTTTGATTTTCAATATACTGGGATTTTTTTATAAAGTGGCCCTTGCTGTTTCCCTCAACCCTTCCACTTGATTTTTCTGATGATTTCAACAGTGGCCATTGATGCAGAGCAGTTAAATACCATATAATAGCCTACTGCAGTAGTTGTTTTGCTTCTGTTTTTTTTCAGTAAGCATTCTCCTCAATTCTTTACATCTACATGTTACTGTTGCTTGTGCCAGAAGGTCTGAAATGCAAGGTGACTTCTTTGCTATGGAAGCAATAAAATAATAAATAACTTGGATTTTGATACTCTTAGAAATAGTTCGTTCTCAACCCTCATTACAGTGTTGAGAAACTACATGCTTGCACTGCTTTGTGTTCAGACAATTTTCTTTTTAGAAAAGTCCATAGCCCTCTTTTTAGATTTCCCTTTATGGTGCAGGTGTATGTTTTGTATTTATTTCTAACACCCACTTCATTAATTCAACAGTTATGTGTGTTATCAATCCTATGTTAAATTCTTGACCAAGAAATTTGAGTATCTTTCCAGCAGTAGGGAATATATTCATATTTGTGTGCGAATACTGTTCATGCTTGAGGAATGTATGATTACAGAAGGACATTCAGGGAACTTTTGTCTAGTTATTTTTGTTGTAGATCCCTATAAAAATGTGCATGCTTGAAGAAAATTTTTTTGAGAACTTATGTGAGAGAAGGAGAATCTCTCCCCTTATCACCTGCTAAGGGCCTTATGTCAAGGAGTAGTAGAAGAATTAAAACTGGTGTAAGACCCCCCAAAAGCTCTCTTGATGAGCCTCTTAAAAGGGCTTATGGTTTTTCACATACTCTGAGTTAGATGCATGGGAGAAATACCATCAGGATATTCTCAAGAGGTCTAAACAACAAAGAAACCCACTTTACTGGCAGCTTCAGAAAATCAGAGAACTTTGGTAAAAGCTTAGAGCAACATTCAGTCAACATAAAGCATTTCACAAAGCATTAACTTCAGCCCATTCAACTTAGCAAACTCCAAGCCCATTTGATTTTAAGTTAGTCAAAACTCCAAGAAGAGGGAATTAGAAGAAGAAAGAGAAAGAGAGAATAAATATAGAAAAGAACAAACATAGCTGCCACTCCTGATTCCAGCAATGTTCAGCTGATAGAAATTCCAAGAGGAGGTAGGGTCAAGATGTGTGCTCGTCTCATGCTTTGGTTTAAGTACCCTTTGGCTTTCCTGGGCCCTTCCTTCTGGTCATCTGGACACTGGGGCTGTAATGGGGCTCCAGGGGTGGGATGTGGAGCATTGCCTCCAGTGTGCCAATGACTGGCAGCCACTGTGGAGTTGGGATACAGGCCATGGGGAGGGTGGGATGTATGGGGCAGTGCATCGCCTCACCAAAGGCAAGGCCCAACCTGCCCCTTTCCCCACACACACACACGTACCCAAAATGTTTTGAGCCAGCAATGTCCTCCATTCTCTCACAACTGGTCAGCCTGTTCTGAGACTCAAAAGTGTCTTGGTCTTCCCTAAAAACATATGAATTATTGGTGTATATTTTTTCATTTTTGGATTTAAAATTGGAGTAATTATTATTTCTTCATCAAGTGATTAAGGATAATGGTCAGAAATGCAGGACATGTTCAGATGGATGTGGCTGGAATTATGATGATTGTTACTGTTACTACTGGGTTTCAAAAGCAGCATTCAAGTAGAGGGGTCTTTTTGAGGGTTGCAGCCCTGAAAAATTGTAGGGAATGCAATTAGATATCATCTTTGAATCAAGTTTCAGAATGAAGACATCACTTTTCTGCTACTCAGTCACACTAAGCAGATTCATTTTGTATTTAGTAAGGCAGCAACTAGACTGAAGTGAAAGGTCCAGGGTGGGGTGGGTCAACCTTGGCTGGCTGCCAGGTGCCTATCAAGCTGCTCTCTCTCACCTCCCTCCCCAGCAACAGGGTGGGTAGAAAACATGGCAAAATGATCATTGGTCAGGATGAGGGGCATTACTCAGCTCCTCAACATTGCCTGCAGCTTTCTTCAGAGCACATCCACCTGATCTGATGTGGGGTCCTTCAAGGGCTGCCGGGGGACAACCTGTGTCACCATGGTCTTCTCGACTGGCTGCAGGGGAATCTGCTCTACTGCCTATAGCACCTCTTCCCCCTCCTTCTCCACTGACCTTGGTGTCTGCAGGGTTATTTTTCTCATATTTCCTCACTCCACTCTCACAGCTGCTGCTGTACAGTTTTTTTACTTTCTTAAATATATTATTACAGAGGTGCTACCACCATCACTGATTGTCTCAGCTTTAGCTAGGGGCAAGTCTGTCTTTAAACTGATTGGAACTGGCTCTGTTGGCCATGGGGACAGCTCCTGTTGTCTTCTCAAGCCAAAAAGTCTTTAATGTGTACAGCAAAAAAGGGAGCATGGCACAGATCAGATAAACTAATACTGAGAATAGATAAGTTAATATTATGGTCAGCAGTGGTTAAACAGCTATAATAATTCTATGTTCCCTCTAATATGCTCTGGTCAAATCTGTCATTATCTCAAACCCTTTGAGTCCTAGGTTGCATGCCAAAAATATTGGTCATGGTTTAATCCCAGCTGGCAACTGACATACACAGCTGCTTGCTCACTTCTCCCCTGCCCATAGGGGGATGGGATGCGATACAATGGGATGCGATGGTGTGGGGGGGAGAGAATAAGAAGGGTAAAAGTGCAAAAATCTGTGGGTTGAGATAATAGGGAAAGCAAAATCTGACTATGCAAGCAAAGCAAAATAAGGAATTAATTCATTCCTTCCTGTTGGCAGGCAGATGTTTAGCCATCTCCAAGAAAGCAGGGCTCCATCACATGTAATGATTTCTTGGGAAGATAAACACTGTAACTCTGAACCATCCTCCTTTCTTCCCTGTGTTTTTTTATTGCTGAGCATGATGGCATATGGTATGAAATATCCCTTTGGTAAGTTGGGATCAGCTGTCTCAGCTGTGTCCCCTCCCAACTACTTGTACATCCCCAGTCTACCTGCTGTTGGGGCAGTGTGAGAGACACAAAAGGTCTTGATGTTTGAGAACTGTTCAGCAATAGCTAAAACATTGGTGTATTATCAACACTCCTTTGGTCACAAAGCCAAAGCATAGCAATATGTGAGCTACTATGAAGAAATTTAACTCTATCCCAGCCAAAACTAGTATACCTGTATACATGGGGAGGTGATGGTAATAAGGGAACAGATCCAGAAACTGTCGAGTCAGTTGTGATGTTTGGAGGCTAACTAGCTAAAGGCTTTTTAATAATTTCCTGGATTTCATTCCAAGTAATATGGTGATTTGTTAATTTTAAGGGATGTTAAGAGCATGGCTGCCTTATCCAGCTCAGGACTCCCTTCTGCTCAGCTGCTGAAGCCCAGCCTGGGGACCTAGGGCCCATGTCCATGCTGAGGGATGCAGCTGCCACTTTCCCATTTGCAGGTTCAATCACTACTGAAACTGAGCACATATTTTGGAGACCTGTACACACATGGAGGACACTGACACATGGCCCATTGCACAAATGACCACAGATATAGTGCTGCCTTCAACAGCACCTACACATAGGACTTGCATAAAACATAAGTATAGGCAGCCAAGTTCCCTCCTTCCTCTTCACCTGGTAGAGATAAAAGGTTGCTGCTAGTGAAGGTACACGATGCTCTCTAGATTCACAAGCACACATGCGTTCACTATGATCCCTTAAGTACTGGCATGGCCCTCTTTGTCCAGTACCCCTGCCTGGATCCCAGGCACTCTTACCTGCTTCACAGGTCTCTTATTTGCCAGCTAGTCCAGCTTGATGCTCACTAGCAAACACTCATGCACTCATCTCACAAGCACTGCACATTCACAAGTCCCCCAGGGATACTAGCACAGATTCTTGCCTTACACTTATGAAAGCTCCCCCAGTAGTGGGCACTCCAGGCACAAAGTTTGTAATACCCACCCTAGGTCTAAAGAGCTATGGCCCCTCCAGCTACTGATACTTGTTCCAGTAGCTGACACCACAGGCCACAGAGACACCTACAGCCCTAGTCTGACTCCAGTATCTCTGGCACCAAGTTTTGTTCATACATACACAGGTCTCACCAGTAGCTGGCACTTAGTCCTTGCAGCATACATACACATGGGATAGACAGTGACATTATGCAGAGATTGTTAAAATCTAATAACAAGATATAGGAAGACAGGGCAGACTGTGGTGATCAGGCTCAGTCAGACAAACATACTGACCACCTCTGTTTTACATTTGACCAGTCCACTTCATACACGTTTCTGTCTACCCTCCCCTTTGTTCCTCCTGGCTCTCCCTTCCCCCTGCATTTCTCTTCATAGGTTTGTATGGTTCTATTGATTCCCTCACCCCTCCCAGTCTGGAGTCTCCCCCCCTAATTTACAGCCTTATCAATTGCAAAGTCCAGGTTGATATCCTTGGAAGAGTAGTTAAGACCTAGCATATACTGCGTCAAAGTTTCTCCTTTCTGGCTTATTAAGGTGATCTGTCAAGCTTGAAGGCTGGCCAGCAAAACTGTTGCAAAGGAATTTTAAGGCACGCTTTTCTCAGGTGGTTGCAGTCATTGGGAGGAAAAATCAAAATAATAAATGAAGGTTGCTATGGCAGTAAGTGTCCCTAGACTTTTTTAAAATGTGGATTTAGGCTTAAGAGAAAAGTAAAACCATAATGCTATCACTCAAAATACTTGGTAGGAATAAGGAGTTTCTCTGCCAAATTTCTACTTGTGTTACTGCAGTGGGTGGTCTCAGTTGGGATACTTTAATGAATATTCACATCTGGTTTCATTCTCCTTCCTACACTTCACTGGTGAGATGAATGAGAAGTCGCTTGGGGATTCAAAGAGCTGTAAATGAACTTGATAATGTCATATGTAGGTACATTCAAGCAGTAATCCTGTGTAATTAGACCTACTATCTGTGCTGGAATTGACATATAAAGACAATATTGAAAGCTGAAACATTGCAGATAGGATTTGAAAATTTTACTTTTTGGTTTCCATGGTATTACAAGGAAAAGTGAGACTTAAAAAGATGCTACAATTTACAGCTGTGTTTTAACACATTTACTGTTTTAAACTGTGGCTGTTTAGGTGTAGGACTAGAATGTGATATTTAAAGTATAAGAATCCATGTCAAGTGATCAACTCTGAACTGTGTTTTGTGATTTGTGTAAAGTTGGTTGTGTTTGGTTTTTTTTTCTCACTTTGTTGTTTCAGATCTGTCCAATATGTGCAGCATTACCTGGAGGGGATCCGAATCACGTAACAGATGACTTTGCAGCTCATCTTACACTGGAACACAGAGCTCCTAGAGATTTAATATCCTTTCTTAAGTTGAGGGAAAAGAGATAGACTGTTCCTTATGATAGCTGTAACTACTTGTTCTGACTTCTGTAGTCAAGTGGCTACATCAGTTTAGCTTATTCTTTAGAATTGGTGTTTAGTTATAGGGGAACTATACATGTGAATTTTTATATATGTATATATATATATCCATCAGACTGTAAATAGGCTTTAGGTGTTGCTTGACAATGTGGGAGTGTGTTTTTATTTCTGATAGCGAAAGCTTTTAAAGGTCTTTCTGACACCCAGCTGCTTCTTTCTGCAATTTTTACCCTTCTTGGCCATTAGTTCTGATGCCATTTTGTGTCTGGGAAAACAGCAATCCAGATGCAATAGTATTTTATAGATAATTACAAGACTGAAAGCAGATTTCATCAAAAGCATATGTGTTAGAGAATGCTTTGAACTTTGAAATTGAGGGATCTTAAATGTTTGATTAGTTTTATTACTGTATTTCAATAGGGTAGTTTCAGCCTCTTATTTATTGACTTTTTAAAAGATATAACTAGAAGACCTATTAGGAAACTTCCTAGGGATTAGGATTATCTTTGTTAACTGTAAATTGTAGTGCTATAACTACTGTCAATGACTGAAGAGCTCAAACTGTCATTTTCTTTGCACTTCTAAGTACAATTTTCTTTCTATTGCTTGGTCTTAGGAATAGTAATGTGGCTTGATTTTTGCTGTACAAATACTTACAACATAATTTCAGAAGATACTCTTACTTTATGGAAGTACAGGCCATCATAAAAAGCTCATAAGCAATCTTTCTGTAACTCATTTTAAAAAATGCACTCCTAGTGTAATTTGATAGTGCCCTTTTTTGTTCAGGGCCTCTTATAAAAAAAGAAGGCCTAACAAGTCAAGTTTGTTATATCTACTGCTAGCAACATTAGAGGAAATGGATTCACTTTGGTTATTGTCTGTATTTAAATTTTTCATCATTTAAATTGTCAGTCCCAATTACACAGTGTAATTTACTTCCTATTGAAGTGGATGAGGTGTTGGATCAGAATTCATGCTTCTGGAGCTTTTACTTCTCACATTGGTGACGTCAGATAACTTTTAATTGGGAAATGTATGTTTATTACTAGCTACATAAGAGCTAAAGAAATCAGAATAATCTTTTCAGTTACTAAGGCCACAGTGTCAGTCATCACAAAAGTGATGGGGGGAGTCTATATAAATAATTATAGGAAATGCATGTGAAAGTTTCTGTACAACATTACTTTAGCAATCAGTGTTGCCAAGTTCACAAAAATTGAGAGTTTCTGGACTAGTTGTTCCATGTTGGGTGCTACTTCACATCTTCTGACAGCTAAGACTGAAAAAAAAAGAAATGGGTGAGAGATTTTCCCCCTGCCCAGTTCCTATCAGCTTAGGAAAGAATATAGTCTTCTGTGTAGCAGTTAGGAGGGTGTTTAAAGCTGTTTTAAATGGCTGCACATATTTCTTGTGAAGAATCCTGTACAGACACTGCAAGATACCACCTTTATCCCTGGAGACTCTAGACATCTCTTTAAATTCCAGTTTCTTTATTAAACAATTTTCAACTGTTTCACTGTTTAAAGCATGGCTTTAGTCTTGACCTTGTAAATGGTTCTAGCTTGGTTTTTTTCAGTATATGTTTGCAATGAGTTAAGAGTTCCAAATGCTTTTTCAACCTCAACATAGTTGGGTGAGACATCAATATACTCTTGACTAGTATATTTAAATAATGTTGTTTTTCTTGAAAACACTTTGAAAGGTGCAGTTAGCAAGCTACTATGATACTTTTCTGAATGAAACCAAGACTGAAATTTTTCAAAGTATTTATATTAAGGATGTTCTAGTTATCTTATTTTCCAAGTTTATTTTTAAAAAAGACCAGAATCGGGGCATTTTTCTGTCAAATGTAGTTGTGGAAAGTTTCCCAAACTACCTGAGAGCAGCAGTCAATCAGTAAAATATTAGTGACAATGTTCTGTCACTACCAGTATCCAGTATCAACAGATTCAATGGAGGAACAAACCAATCTGTGCTAGACAACTATATTTTGTCACAAGGGAGATTTTCTCCCCCTCGTAAATCCTGCAAGTGAAATGTTTTATGCTCTATAGTATAATAGATTTAAAAGAGTCAGTTCTTCATTAAAGTATTTATTATATTAACTGGATATTCTTACTTGCCAAAAGAAGTCTTAATTTTTCAATTCAGTAATATCGTAAGGAAATTAATTCTACACCATAATTGTGCATTGTGGGATAAGACATTGGGCACCAGTCTGCTGCAGATAGTAGATTTTATACAAGTGATAAACATGCTATTTTTGAAAATAAGAAAATTTGGGATAAGGTGAGCTAAAGCTACTAGTTTAGAAATTGGAAAAATATTATATGTATAAGTACATTATTTCCTAGCTTAGTAGTTAATTGCACTAGTGCTTCTTAAGGTAAAAGGAAGCTTTACCTAGACTGTCTTGGGAGAACACATTTGTGTGGTAAGAATAACAATAAAATTTTGTAGATCATTTTCAGTATTTAAATACCTTTCCCAATTTTGACCTTAAAATCCTTGTCTATTGAATAATATGTTCTGCTGAATATACATCATCAGTTGCAGCATTACCTAGTAAAAACTTTAATCCATAAGGCAGAAAATCCATCCTAACATTTTTTAAACATGATAAAAAGCCTGGGAAAGATGAATTTGGTGCAAGGAGCCCTGGGTGCCTTGAGTTCACACCTATAGATCTGACTGGCACCATAGCTATGATTACATTTACCTTATAAAGTTGAATCATTGTTTTATGAATGAGGAATGTGTTGCCCGATTATTCAGTCTAGTAAATGTTCTTGCTGTTTAATAGTTGATAGCAATAGACTTTTCTTAACTGCTTGGTTATGATGAATCTAGTGGCGTTCGGCATGTACGTAGAATGTTTCATCCAGGCCGAGGTTTGGGAGGCCCCCGTGCACGTAGATCAAACATGCACTTTACTACCAGTTCCCCTGGTGGGCTTTCGTCTTCTCAGAGTTCATATTCTCCAAGCAATAGAGAAGCCATGGATCCTATAGCTGGTAAGAGCTGTAACCACTGATTTTAGATCAGAGTCCTTAGACTTTGAAACAAAGTCCATGGTGAAAATTATTGTCTTATTTTTCTGTTGGTTTGTGGTTTTTTTAAATGCTTCCCAATGTCATAATTGATGGGTATTTACTGATGAAAAGTATCCTTAATTGGATTGTCTACAGGGATTGAACCTGGAACTTCTGAAATGAAAAACACTGCCGCTTTAGCTTGTGCTTTCAGAGACTTCTAGGCTCATTCCCATGACTGACCTGTTCAGAGGTGGCATCAAAGAATGGCTGACATTTGAGAGGACCTTTTTAGGTCACCTACTACAACCCCATCCAACTTCCCTGCCCCCAAGCAAGGCCACCTAGAGCAGGTTGCTCAGGACCATGTCCAGTCAGGTTTTGAATATTCTTAGCAATGGACTCCACAACCTTTCTGAACAGCCTGTTACAGAATTTGGTCACCCTCACAGTAAAAAGTGTTTTCTTGTGTTCATCTGGATTTTTTTNTCTTGTTTTCATTTGGTTTTTTTTTTTTTTTTTTTTTACTTTCTGCCCTTTGCCTCTTGTCCTGTCAGTGGGCAATACAGTGTCTGGCTTCCTTTTCTTCATTTCCTCACATCAGGTATTTATATACACTGTTAAGATTCCTCCCCCTTCAGCCTTTTCTTTTCCAGGCTGAAGAGTCCTAGGTCTCTTAGCCTCTCCTCATATGACATGCATGCGTTTTTGAGTGGATGGACAGCAGGATGGGGACTAGGGGAGCAATGTCCTTCCCACTGTAAGTAAAGATCAGGTTCATAACCACCTGAGGAACCTGAACATACCTAAGTGTATGGGACCCAATGAGATACATCCTAGAATCCTGAGAGAATTGGCTGATGTAGTTGCCAAGCCACTCTTCATGATATTTGAAAAGTCATGGCAGTCAGGTAAAGTCCCCAGTCATTGGAAAAAAGGAGACATCACACCCATTTTTTAGAAGAATAAAAGGTCAGCAAGTCTCAGGTCAGGTGCCACAGCACATGCACCAATGTAAAAGATGACTTCTAGGAAGAAAGTGTTACTAAAAGTCATCATCATTGGAGACTCTGGGATGGGAAAGACATCACACATGAACCAGTATGTGAACAAGAAATTCAGTAACCAGTATAAGGCTACGATAGGTGCAGACTTCCTGACAAAAGAGGTGATGGTGGATGACAGGCTAGTGACAATGCAGATATAGGATATAGCACTCCAAGAACAATTTCAGTCTCTGGGAGTTGCCTTCTACAAGGGAGCAAACTGCTGCATCCTGGTGTTTGATGTCATGGCCCCCAACACATTTAAAACCCTAGACAGCCCAAGGTATTAATTCCTCATTCAGGCCAATCCAAGAGATCCTGAGAACTCTTTTTTTTGTGCTGGGAAACAGGATTGACCTAGAAAACAGACAAGTCACCACAAAACAGGTGCAAGTCTGATGCTACAGTAAAAACAACATCCCCTACTTTGAAATCAGTGTCAAGGAGGCTGTTAATGTGGAACAAACTTTCCAGATGATTGCATGAAATGCACTTAAACAGGAAGCCAAAGTGGAGCTTTATGATGAATTCCCCAAACCCATCAAACTAGACAAGAATGACTGAATGAAAGCTTCTGTGGAGAGTTGCAGTTGCTGAGGGGAAAGGGAGGGGTTGAGCACAGTCCTTCACAAACGAATATCACACTTAGGCCTTCAAACACACAGCCCCTCTTCTGTGTTTAAAATGAAATTTTAAAAAAATTTCCGTCTCCAGCTGCCGGAATCTACCCATCTTCCATAAGCATCTGAGTCCCACACTTCAGAACTCACGTCCCCACATCATCCACATCACACTTCATGGTAACAGACCTTTCTCTTAGTTTAGAATGGAAACTCATATATGTTTGAAACTGAATCTAATTCCCGGTGTCCAATGGAGAGAAACTGTTTACAGGTAATCTGTGTAACAAGTTACATACATTTTTAACTGTCTCTTGTTTTCCACTGTGAAGGCTGCAACTGGAAAGGCTGATTACCCATAGTTCATTGCAAGCTCAGCACTCAGTCTGACTAGGTTGAGTTTTGTATCTCTGTTAATGCTTGTTACTTTTAACTAATCCAATCTTTTTACAGTATCCATGTATTATGTAATGCTTCCTTAGGAAAAATCTTATAACACATGTTAATATATGAAACCAATTAAATTTTTTTTAAAAGAGAGAACCCTGGATACTTTTGATCATTCAGCCTCATCTCTGTGCCTGGTAAGGTCATGGAACAGATCCTACTGGAAGCTATGTCAAGGCATATGGAAGGCAGGGATTAGACACAGCCAACATGCCTTAGGCAAGGGCAAATCATGCCTAACTAATCTACTGGCCTTCTATCATGGAGGGACTGCATTAGTGGACAGGGAAAGAGCTACAGATGTCATCTATCTGGACTTCTGTAAGGCCTTTGATGCCATCCCTCAACATTCTTGCCACTAAATTGGGGAGAGATAGGTTTGATGGGTAGACTGTTAGATAAGGAACTGGCTGGATGGCTGCATCCAAAGAATTTTAGTCAATGGCTCAATGTCCAAGTGAAAATCAGTAACAAGTGGTGTGCATTGGGACTAGTATTATTTAATATCAATGATGCAGAGGGATTGAGTACATCCTCAGTAAGTTTGCAGATGATACCAAGCTGAGTGGTGAAGTTGATTCCCTAGAGGGGAAGGGATGCCATCCAGAGGGACCTTGAGAGGCTTGAGTAGTGGGGCCATGGGAACCTCATGAAGTTCAACAAGGCCAAGTGCAAGGTTCTGCATCCAGTGTACATCCAGCTCTGGGGTCAGCAGTACAAAAAAGACATGGACCTCATGGACCTGTTAGAGTGGGTCCAGATGAGGGTCACAAAAATGATCAGAGGGCTGGAACACCTCTCCTATAAAGAAAGGCTAAGAGAGTTTGGGTTGTTTATCCTGGAGAAGAGAAGGCTCCAGGGAGACCTTATTGTAACCTTTCAAGATATACAGGGGTCTTATAAGAAAGACAGAGTTGTTGGGGATTTTTTTATGAGGGCCTGTAGTGACAGGACAAGGGGCAACACTTTTGGACTGAAAGAGGATAGGTTTAGATTGGAGATAATGAAGATTTTTTTTTACAATGAGGGTAACTCATTGTAACTGGGACAGATTGCCTAGGGAAGTTGTGGATGCCCCATCATTGGAAGTGTTCAAGGTCAGGTTGGATGGGGCTTTGAAAAACCTGATCTAGTGAAAGGTGTCTCTGCCCATGGCAAGGGGGTTGGACTTGATGATCTATTGTAAAATCTTAAAGATATCAATCTTACACTCATATAGTGAAAAATTATAACTGTCTATCCTGTCTATCTTAGTTCTCTCTGTATCTTCCACTTGGGTAGATTCAGACAGCAGTAAGATATCTTACAAAGTATTCTTTTCCAGTCTGAACGAAACCAGTTCTCCCACTTTTTCCTCCTGTAATATGTTCCAGCCTTCTGATCATCTGAGTGGCCCTCCACTGGATTTGCTCTGTTATGTCCATGTGTCTCTTGTCCTGGGGAGCCTAAAACTGAACACAGAACTCTGGATATGGTTTTGCCCCAGTGCCAAATGGAGGGAAAAAATCACTTCCTGAGACCTACAGGCTACATTCCTGCTACTAAAAATATCCCAGCAAAAGAGGATGAAAAATTTTCTGTCATCTTAATGACTTATGTTAGGTTGTGGGTCTTTATAAAGCATTAGAGCTGGTGCAAGAAAGGGAGGATGTTTGTGTCTCCTGGAGTCCTGGAGTGCAACACTTCTCTTACCAATGCAGTGGGTGTTAGTTTAGCTGAGTCAAACATGAAGGGGCTGCCTTGGTTTATTTCAGCCTCACAAGACCTTCCCATTTAGGAGCATGTGTAATAAAATAGTATTCCTTTGAGTCTTGTCAGTTTTTAGGGGTTTTTGTGGGGGTTTTTTTGTGTCAATGTTTTTTGCATTCAGACAATGTAGTGCAGCCTGGCTGGGTGTCTGTGTCATGCCAAGCCTGCCACAAAGTCACATCTGATACTAGGTTTCTAATAAGCTGTTCTCAAAGTGATCTTACAAACAGCAAGGAAAAATACATCTTACCTGACAGTGTTATGTCTTCCTTTGTAGTGGGGTAACAATTAGTACATACTACCAGAAGTTAGAACTTGTAACAGACATGTACACATTATTTATTTATTTGTCTCCTTATGGTTGTTATCAGTAATTAGTGAAATAAAATATTATTGGTAGCTGATAGTGATATGATTAGCTGTGCTGATTAAAAGTGACTTGAGCATTTACTGTTGGCATTCCAAGTGTTCCAGATGCAAAGAACTACTGCACTGTGCTTTATTCCCCTAAGAAAAGCCTAGTTTCAAAGGATTATATCATGAAAGTGAGATGGAAGGAAAATTTTCATGACCTGTAATAATGACTTGCAGCTTTAATGAGGATTGGATGGATAGGGGAAAAAGGTAATCTACTACTTCTGCCCTCCTTGTATCGTACACAACAAAGTAGTACTCACAACTTTGTGTGGAATATAATATGTAGAAAATTGCTGGGCAATAGCTTATTATTAATGTTTATTTTGGGAAATGCTTAGCATGGACATAATTTGTCACAGTCTTGAACTCTGGAGGAAAGGAATCCAGGCTAGATTTAACTTTTTTATCATTACAATTTCTCTTTTTTTGAGCAGAGGTCAAAAGGTGCACAAAAAACCCTCTCCTGTGGTCAAATATTTTTCATGTAATGCAGCATTTAAAAAGCCTTTCTGAACTGATTTTTTTCTAAAAATGTCTGAAATTATGCTATAATTATTTGTCTTTTCTGTAGCACAGCTTCCCTCTGGAATATGCATTGAAGGTGCATAAAGCCACCAACTGAAGTCAGAATTGAAGGGGTTAATAACTGTTTTGACTAACTTGAAGATAAAATTTTAGAGAATTCTTGCACAGGATATTGCTTATGTGGTATTCCCCATAAGTTGGCCCTTATCAGTTTAAAAACCTTTAAGCTTCTACTCTTTTTTATACATGGTTCTTTAAATAGTTCTTAATCTTCCCATGGGTTTTGAGACATGGGGTGCTTGTAATGGATCGCCCAGGAAGCTTTTCAAATCAATACAGTTTGTTCATGAATTTCATTGATGAAAGTTTGTAGAAAGCAAAGGAATAGATATACTGGTATTCAGGACATAATTATGCTGTTGTGTGATATGTATTTAAGCAGATTTCACTGTAGAAACTTCTCTCTTTTCTGGCAGAGCTTTTATCTCAGTTATCAGGTGTGAGACGTTCTGCAGGGCAGCTCAATTCTTCTGGCCCTTCTGCTTCTCAGTTACAGCAGCTGCAAATGCAACTGCAGTTGGAAAGACAGCATGCACAGGCAGCAAGACAACAACTGGAAACTGCACGCAATGCGACTAGACGCACTAACACAAGCAGCATACCCACCACTCTTACACAATCTATAGCAGCAACCAATACATCTAATACAGAAAACAATCATCAGACTATACAGAATTCCCAGTTTCTTCTTATGAGGTAATTTGGGTTTTGGTTTTAACTCTTCCTTTTCTGTTTTCCTTGTCTTTTTGTGGACATAGAGTTCAGTAAAACTACTGCCAGATCACTAATGAAGATTGTAGTTGAGATACTATGCTTTTGTTTACATTTGTAACATCACCTTTTCAACCCTGCTGTTTGTTCCTAGGCAATGAATAAATATTTTTGTTTCTCAATTTGAAGAGAAACATATGGGTTATTGCCTTGTTAACCTGTGTTTGTTTACCCTACTACTTCTGATAAGACAAGAGCCTTTACAATAATATGTTTCAAACTTTTATGCTGATAATATGAGGGGAGATAACTTTAAAGTTAGTTTTATTTAATAGGAAATTAATCTTTAATGAAGGCTGAAGGTTGAATAGGGGTTTATATATAAAAAATTTTGGATAAAAAAAACAAAGAAAGATTGTGCTATTAATAACCAGCATGCATATCTGTTTCAGAAAGTATAGTTAGATTCTACAATTCTAAAGAACAGAATAGTTCAGTATGAAGAGACCTACAACCATCATCTAGTCCATTCTACTATAGAAGAGTTGCTCACTCTCATTCCAGCTCTTTTCGGAGGTTTAGAATATTAATTTTCTGGATTCAAGGGGGAGGATGTTTTTCAATTGCATGTTGAGAAAGAACAAAAGCATTTAAACAGTTTCTGTGTCTAGAAACTGGGGTTGTGATAAATTAATGCTGTCATGCTAATTTCTATAAAAACTTGTGATAATATCTCAATCCAGAGCTTTTTGAAAATCATAACTTTAAGGAAAGTATCTGCAAATGTCAGTCACTGATCTTGTGAGCTAAGATAGAACTGAAGCAAGCAATTCTCTTGCTTCTGTTAGGTGATGGTGCATGGACTGATAAGTGAAGGGAATGATGCACTGTGCTTTGTGAATCTCTGGGCATTGTGTGTGTAGTAATGTATTTTGTGTCATGCTTGCACTTAGACGTTGTCCTGGGGGCAAAATGAGCACTTAAGAGATGACTAAAGAATTTTAATGCCCCTTAAAACAAACTCTCTCTGAGGGGAAACAAACTTTGGAAATAGATTTTTTTTTTCCTTTCAGCCTTAGAATGTACTTCTATGAAGGATTTTTTTAAAGCATCTAGGAACAAGTTTGTTAAATGTTTGTATTCTTGCATCAGAAGTGCCAGATATTATTAGATCTGTACATGTCAAGAGAAGTGCAGCAGTACCTAGGTTATTTCTCAAAGGAATGGCTTTCAGATGTTATTCAGCATGCATCAGTCCAACTGTTTAGGCAGTTAGCAAAAGACCATTTTGTAGATGATACTACTAAGCCTGTCTTATCTTTCTGTGTTGCTCTGCAGGTTGAATGATTTTAAGATGTCAGAAACAGAGCGTCAATCAAAAGAAAGCGAACAGGCAGATCGCAGCTTGTTTGTTCAAGAGCTTCTACTGTCCACTTTGATGCAGGAAGAAAGTTCCTCCTCAGATGAGGATGAACGGGGAGAGATTGCTGATTTTGGTGCTATGGGCTGTGTAGATATTATGCCTCTAGATGTTGCTTTAGAAAACCTAAGTTTAAAAGAGAATAATAAAGGAAATCAGCCTCCTCTTTGATGGCATCCCACTTTGCAGACAATGTCCTCTGTGCTGTATTTGCCAATGAAAGTGGACAACAACTATCTTGGGTTTGTTTTGGTGATTGTAATTTCAGGTCTGTCACTTGTTACATTGTGTACATTCAAAGGAAAAGAGAAAAGATATATACGATAATCAGTTCCACTTAACCAATTTTTACTTTTAGCAGATAAATATAGGTTGCAGTGCAGAGAAAAAAAAGCTCTGTGTCCTGTAGCTTGACGTGCAAAAAAGCTCTCCTAATGCTCCACATTCAAACTGAAGAGGAAAAAAATGAAAAAATCTCTAATGAAGCTGCTGTGTGTATTTATGAATATTAATGAATAAAACTTGCTTGGATGGTTTATCTTAGCTACTGCATGACTTTTATTTCAGTGTGCATGAGTTTTAGTGACCTTGTAATTTAAAAAAAAATCTAAGTACAAGGAGTAAAACTATAAAACACTGTAGTGTCCCATTCCCAAAACACCAAAGCTTTCCCATTATTCAAAGATAATGTGACAAGAAAAAAAAAGATTAATGCTCACTAGCAGTTTGCAGCCATGAAGTAGCCTTTGAGTAACACATGACCAATGACCTTTTTATGTGCTCTTCTTGCGAATTAATGAAAACTCTGCAATGGGCTATATTTTTGCTTACATAGTGTGACATTTTGCTGTATTGTGACCACTGTGTTGCCCTGTTAAGACATCCTATCCAAGTGGAATTGAACTTTGTAGTCATCTGTAGGAGACAAAAAACAAGGGCCACTACTGGAATCTACTATAAAGCGCTTCTGTGTGCCCTAACACCAAATTTTGTTCAACTTGCATTGAAGTTTTCCTTTTTGTGTTAAATATACCTTATTTAGTTATAAATAATTCATATATTCACTGGTGGGGGTGTGTGTGTTAACCTGGATTATGTTGTTTTAGATTTAAGACTTCATAGTCCTTATAATTTTGAGTTATTTATGTATTTTCTTCACAGTTTACAGAGAATCCTTAGTGTTAGGAGAGACTGAGGATTTGACTTCCCAGATATCTCCATATGTTACTATTTGGATTCTTAATGCTAACTTCCTATCAACCTTGGGGAAAGAATCACGACACTTGGTCTGGATGAGGTTTGAGTGTTGAATAGAAACATGATGGGTTGCAAACTAAGCATGGGTTGTGCTCAGCAGTCTGGCCTTAGCACACAAAAGTAATATTTTAATAGTGATTCTGCACAGAAAGTACCAACATGATTGCTCATTTGACATGCAGTGAGACCGGAAGAACTGTGAGCTTTGACATTACCTCTAACTTGTCTATTTCTTAATGTCTTAAAGAAATGAGAGCTTTTTTTTAGCCTCTCTTGGGCATATTATTTAAGGGTATCGACTGTTACAAATTACTTACGGACATTAGCTTGCCTCAAAAGTCAAGTGTCTACATGTGCATGCATTTCTGTCTTGGGGCTCCTGTCTGTTCACAGAATTGTAGAGTGGTTGAGGTTGGAAGGGACATCTGAAGGTCTCCTGGTCCAACCTCCTTGATCAAGCAGTGCCTCCTAGAACTGATTACTCAGGATTACGTCCAGGAGGCTTTAGACCATCTCCAAGGAGGGAGACTCCACAACCCCACTGGGCAGCCTGTTCCAGAGCTCAGTCACCCTCACAGTGAAAAAGTGTTTCCTGATTCTCAGACAGACCCTCCTATGTTACAACTTGTGCCCATTGTCTCTTGTCCAGTCACTGAGCACCACTGAAAAGAGCCTGGGTCCATCTTGTTTTCATCCTCCCTTCAGGTATTTATACACATGGGTGAGATGCCTCCTGAGACTTTCTCCAGAATAAACAGTCCCAGTTCTCTCAGCCTTTCCTCATAGGAGAGGAGCTCTAGTCCCTTAATCATCTTCATGGCCCTTGGCTGAACTGTCTCCAGCATGTCCATGTGTCTCTTGTAATGAAGCACCTATGTGTAAGTCATCACAGGAAGGCAACTGGGACAACCACAAATATATGACTAAAACACAAAGAGAAAAATTTTTCCCATTACATTGCTGATCCGGGGGATTCCTGAAGCAACACCCAGGCAGAAGCACACAAGTGGAGAGACAGGCACCATTAAACTCAGTCTATGATAGAGGATCACTGGCTGCTGTTCACACTGGTTTATCAAGGGTTATTCCCAGCTGCAAGGTTACTTGAGCAATTTACAGTCCTCCTTGTCAGTCTTCCACTTTTTAACCCATTCCTCCCAATGTTACACTCCCTCACTCAAGAGGCCACTGCTGCTGGGGCTGGAAATGTAGGATAGGGAATTTACAGAGGCACTTAAAAAAGCATATGGAAAAAGGAATAAGCATCTAATGCTCTGAGTCAAGTGTCCCACCCTTCTTGGCAGGGACTTAAACCACTCAGCTAGCCAGGCACCACCAGCAGGTTGTGTGATTTGATGTATTACATCCTGAAGATGCTGAATATCATCCTCCATGCCAGATGATTCAGCAGTCAGGTCAAAGCAGCCTTCAAACTCATCAGTGTTTATGATGTTGAAGAGGGCAGTAGTTTATCAGTAATAAATGTTCCTTGGTGTACAGCAGTTACAAAGTTAAGGCAACAATTGCCTTGGACGTCCAAGTTAAATCTTGCACAAGGGCACATCATGTGCTTTATAGTCACTAAGAAAGAATGATAAGTTAGTTACAGTAACAAACAACCACACACAGCCACACACAGATATTTACAAAATGATCTTGCAGAAAGATATCCAAGGTATGTGCTCATAGTACAGGCCCATGAACCAACCTGTGATAAGGGAGGAAAATAAGAATGTCATCTCCTTACATTAATATATATGCTGTTGCTCCAGCTCCTTCTGCTAAAATTATCCCAGGCCTGGTAGCTTGAGATGAGGTGATAGCCCACACAGATTGAAGAGTTTTGGCTTATGTTTTTTCAGATCAAACTTCAATTTTATGTTAGGTTTGTGTCGAAGATACCTGAAATTCCAGAACTCAACAATATGATAATGACATAGTATATAGAATAAGGGGAAAAGATGGAATACAGAACCACACTGCATTGGCACGAGTTTTTACATGAATGTAATCTAGATTAATAGGTTGCGGTCCCGCCACAGAATCCATTGGTATAAACAGTTCCATTTCCCCTGTGGGTAATATTTTGGGAGAGACACCATCTGAAAGAACTTCAGTTCTCTCTGTGTTTTGTACTGGCAGTGTAGTCATGCTATTTGGCCTGTGATTCTTACATTTTCTTGCAGCGCCCAAACTACAGCTTAAATTCATTTTTCCATCAGGGTATAATGTATAGCAGAGTCTTGTAATCCCTTGGACCAAAATACTACACATGTTTTTCAACTTTTCATCCCAGTCATCTGCCAAAATCTGCACAAGGCTATATCATCCAGAATTGTTACTTGGAATTCAAAAGAATATCCTTGCCTAGGAGTGTGTAATTGAGGATGCTCAATCAAAGCATTTTGGCAGGCATTGGAGGCCTTTTTTTGCTTGGTTCATTGCCAAACAACTTTCTTCCTAGTCAATTTCTGGTGGTTTTGCATTTGCCAGGCAGTGCCTGGCTGTGACATGTCAGGTGGGGTAGAGGGGAAAGAATTTTTTTGCAGAGGCACTAACTTTTGCCAATGATGAAACACTTCTGATGCTGTGATCCCATTTATTTCTGATGGTGGGACACTGGCTTGCACAAGATCATTCCACATTTGTTTACTTGTCACCTGTGAGGTAACTCTGGTTTTGTCAACTTATTTTCATTCACCACCAGCACAGCTGGTTCCAAAATTAGAGCCCAAATTTCCCTCAAGGTATTTGTTAGGGTACCTATAGTACCAGTATCACTCATGACTTCTGCTAGAATCAAGGGTTTCAGTGAAACAGGTGTCCCACTCAAAAGCTGAATTTTTATACTTTTTGTTAATGCTGCCCCATCCAGACTAGATCCTGTAATTAAAACATGATCCATCCTCATCTGCCACAAGAAACTAATACCTCCTTCCATTGTACACCAATTTCCGAGGAACAGCACTAAGTTGGCAGCATCTGCATATGCTGTTAAAACTTCTGCACCCAACTTTTTCTATAGCATAGGTGCAGCAGCATCCCAGCCATCAGGACCCCTGATATTTTGTAATTGAGCATATCCTCATTGTATCTGATCCTCACTGGCTGTAGGGCTTAATAGATGTTTTTCACACATTAATAAGTGGAAAGACGCAGTGCCACTATCCAAAGCTTGCAAAATCGATGCCAGTATGCCTTCTCCACTCTTCTGCTGGTAGACCTTTAAAAATTCCCTGTCTTGGGGTGACTGTATGATACTGTATCCCCTATTGTCTACTTTATGCTCAGACATGAGTCCTGTACCTTTAAGCTAGGTCCTGGAGAGACGGGAAAGTCGGGGGAATTCTTTCAGCATGGTTTTCGCACATCCTCTCCCGGGTTTTCTCTCGGCTGTGTTGTTTAGCATGGATAGAGAGAGGACATCTTTGCTTTTAGATAGTTTCTTTTTTGCTAGCTGAAGCAAGAAGTTTTTTTCTGCCACTGTGGCTTCTTCTTCTGGAACTGTTCAGCTCTGCTCTGGTCCAAAACACCAGAACATCGCCCGGAGCCCCACCTCATGGACCGGAGGGGAGGCCCTGGGATGCCACACCCCGGCTCCAGATCTCAGGAAAACAAGAGCAAGACTCTAAAAAAATCGGCCAGTTTTCTCCACAATGAAAAGGTTGATTATCTAACATTATTCATTTTTTTTTTCGTGCCTTCGTGCATCNCCAGGCAAGATATTAACCCTTTTAGTGCACAGATAAAACCTACAAACATCAATTCTCTCTCTCTCGAGTGAAAGAGAAGGAAAGAGTGAAAACNAGGTTGATTATCTAACATTATTCATTTTTTTTTTCGTGCCTTCGTGCATCCTGCTTGTTAAATAAACAGTTTTTTTTCACTTCCCTCCAAGAAATTATTTTTGAACGTGTGGGGGAGGGTGTCATGGTTTGACATAGCTTGTGTTTTAGTTAAAGAGAAAAATCTACCAGCTTGGAAGTGATTCTCTGTGAGGAGTACTGACAGCTTCCTCCGGACCTAACAGAGCCAATTAGCTGGCTAATTTTGAATATTGACATATTGTTAAACCACTAAGAAAGTTAAATACGTCTCTGTGAAGACACATAAAACAAACAAACCCCGGGAATCTCTCTCTCTGGTTTCCTGCTTTGAACAGGTAACAGGGTGCTGGCCGGGCCGGCCCCACTCTGTCGCGTGGCTCGCAGGCCTGGTGGAGCTGGGCCGAGCCGGGCCCTGCCTCTGCTGCAGCGCTGGCTGGGCTAGGTACCCCCCACAGTGGGGCCAGGTGGGCCCGTGGCTTGGCTGAAATTCTGCTGCTGCTGAGTTTCACCAGTAACCGCCAGGCAACGGGGAGGGGAAGCCATTGGCCCTCAGCGTGCTGCCTCTGTGTTCTAGCCTGGATGCTGAGATCCTGGCCTACCCCCTCCTCCACCCCAGAGCAGCCATTGACGTTCTGGCCCGGGCTCCTGCTATCCTGGCCCAGCCCCCTCAGGGAGGCCTGAAATACTCCACCGTGACTGCTCCAGCTGCTGCCCAGGCAAGATATTAACCCTTTTAGTGCACAGATAAAACCTACAAACATCAATTCTCTCTCTCTCGAGTGAAAGAGAAGGAAAGAGTGAAAACGTAGAGGACAACATGGAGACACCAAAGTCAGTAAGGAGTCAAATCCCAGATGGAAGGAGAATGAGGAGAGGCCTTAGTTCTAGGCTGAAATCCTTTTGGTAAGGCCATGGTGATGGACTGTGATATACTAGAATATCCCCTTTAAATCATGGAAAAAAGCATGGGGGGGGTGAAGCAGTCAAATTGTAGATATGAGCAAAGGCATCTATGCTAAAGCAAGCAGATGTTGAAGTAGCTGTGATCCCAGGAGAAGTTTGAACAGAGAGACAGGAGTGATGCAGACCCTTTTCCCCCAGGGAAGAAGAGAACCTCTGTTACCAGAGATGAAGATGATCTCAGAGATAAAGATAACCTTNGATGGATTGAACAGAGAACCTTTATTCATCCCTAGCGGGACAGAACTCCGGTCACTCTGTCAGACCCAAGCAGGTACCACGGAGGAGCCCTGCGGGCAGACAGAGGGCACGATCTTAAAAAGGGGGGAGGTGACAGGTAAAAGATACATCAAGGACCAACCAGAGGTTAGCAGGGCATGGCTCTCTAACAGATGGACAGCAGGTGCAACAAATAAGGGAAAACTGGGGAGGGGGAAGCCTGGACCCCGTCCAATCATCCTATGAACCCTGCAGAATTTTCCAGGTGACAGGAGTGGTTATGGGATGACCGACAGGTTCTGGGGTGTCCCCCACTGAAGAACTGTCTAGAAAGGACAGTTTGGGACCGACCAGACAGGGGGGGAACATAGGGGGTACAAGGAACAAACCATTACACAATATAAAAATATTAACAACAATATAAAACAAATATAAAACCTAAAAACCACACCACTACATAAATCTTAAATTAGTGAACCAAAACCACTGCAGAGGGGCTGCCAAAATCTACCATTTTTTAGAGGAGACACCGTTTTCAGTACGTTTCCTACTAATTTATCTCAAACCAAGACAAAGAATTTGGTGCCCAACACATGGCCGGAGAAAGTGAAAAAAACCTCTAATAATTACATTTTGGTTTTAATAATTTTGTATTAGGGTAAAGCAGTCAGTAGTCACCATGTAGTTTGAAGTAATCTCTCTCTGGTCCCTAGGCCTGTTTGCCTATCCACAGATAGCACCAATTTTGTTGCTGGCATGTAACTTTTGTAGAGCAGGGATACAAATCAGGCTTGCTATACTGATGTGCTCGGTGATAATGATTTATAGACGGTTAACAGAGGTACTGGGAGTTGTTAAAAATATGTATGGTCTGTTGTTTCTTCGTCCTAGTTTCAGTGGTCTGCTTTGGGGGTTTATTAGTAATTGCACCCAGTTTGTTAGAAGAGAAGCAGGGGATGAAGTTTCCCAACCTTTCATCTCCTTCTTCCCCTTTAAATCTGGTACGTCACCTTTTGAGAATGTTCGGTTTCCCCTGGATGTTAAGGAGACCACCTTCCTGGTGTTTTATCTGGTAAGCTTTCTCTACTATATGGTCTGCAGCTTGTCTAGAATCAGGGATGAGATTTCCAGAGGAGCTGACTAGACACCTGACCCAGGGGTGGAAAATTCTGAGTGGTGTGGGAGGAAATAGGTCAAACCCTGAAGGAATTCCCTGACCCAATAGCTTGGAACTTCCCCACTGAACAAATTCAGACTGCAGCTGAGGTGGGTAAATGTCTGAAAGAGAAGTGCAATGACAACTCTAATGAGAAGAAACTCACTGCAATGTGCTGGGCCCTGACTAATGCTTATCATACACTGTTAGGTACTATAGGGCAGCAGATAAAGGCAGAGGGACAGAAAGATAAATCAGCAGACACCTCAGTCACTCAGGCTGCAGCTAAACCAGACAGGGAGCCTAAGCCAATGGCAGTTGCTCCTATCCAGAGAAGAAAAGGCAAAACCAAAACCAGTCATCCAGTGGATGATGATGATGATGCGGGAGAAGGATCCTCAAAGCCAGCAGAAGACTCAGAACCAGAAATCATTATTGAGTCCCTGTCCATAGAAAACCTTTGTGGCCTAAGAAAGGACTGCACTTGACAGTCTGATTAATCTATATTAAGTTGGTTGGTCTGCATCTGGGATGCCACAGGCAATAATACAATTTTGGATGGTACTGAAGCGAGGAATTTGGGATACCTGTCACATGATTCGGGTATCAACAAACACATGGCAAGGGAGCCTGACTCCCTCAATCTCTGGACACGGCTCTTGAGAAGTGTAAAGGAAAGATACCTGTGCCCAGAAGATCTCCAGCTGCAGCAAACCGCATGGAAGATCATGGAACAAGGGATTCAATGCTTGAGAGAACTGGCAGTGATAAGAGATGGTTTTCTCAGATGACCAAACAATTAAGAGTCCAGACATGGTAAAATGTACACCAGTGATGTGGCTAAAACTCATACGACTTGGGCCACAAGAATATGCCTCTGCTTTAGCAGTGATGAAGTGGAATGAGGGGGATGAGACCATGCTTGCTATGGCAAAGAAGTTCCAAGCATATGCAGATGGCACACATGGCCCAACACATGCAAGAATCTCATCTGTGAAAACATGTCTGTCAGAGCACATACAGAAAACGGAANTAATTATTATTCTATCTAAATTCTTGTTTATTATAATTCTTCCCAGGACACTCAGAAGGATTTTGTGATTCCCACAGATAGGATGGAGGAGAACTACCAGTAACTCAAGAAGGAACTTAAAGAGGATCTTCCCCAAATCTCACCAGTACAGACCAGAGGTTCTGTTACCAGATGCAGATGTCCCCCACCTAGGGAGAGAGGGTACACCCCACAAGCTGAGCTGTGGTTCTTCCAGTGTGACTGTGGGGAAAACATGAGGAGATGGGATGGAAAACCCACCACTGCTCTGGTGCAAAAGGTGCATGAATTGAAGGAGGGCAAGACTCAGAGAGGAAGTTCCATCAGAAAGGAAGTAGATCCAGTTGCCCATAGCCAAGCTGCCAGACATGAAGGAAGAGGACATGTCCAATCCACTCAAAGGAACCTCAAGAATATATGCCTAGGGAGGGAAGGACTAGAGGAGCCCTGCCTCTAGCCAGGTAGAGGCCAGGGAAAACCATATCTTTTGGACTGTGTGGATTCATTGGCCTGGCGCATCAGAACCACAAAAACATGAGGCCTTGGTCGACACTGATGCATGTGCACACTAATCCCATCAAGACATGTGGGGACAGAATCTGTTTCTCTTGCTGGTGTGACAGGGGGAATCACAGGATTTCACCCTGGTGGAAGCTGATGTGAGCCTGACTGAAAACGAGTGGAAGAAACACCCTATTGTGACTGGCCCAGAGGCCCCATGCATTTTGAGCATAGACTTCCTCCAAAGTGGGTATTTCAAAGACCCAAAGGGATTCAGGTGGGCTTTTGGAATAGCTGCTGTGGAGACAGAGAGCTGTCGGAGCTCGGGACATCCCTTTGGGAGTCCAGAGCTGCTGAGATCCCTGCCAGGGAGCTCAGAGACCCTGGCACAGAGCCCAGAACACCAGTGGGTTTGATTACGAACCATGGAGCAAATTGCCACCTTTACATGAAGAGATAAAAGCCACAGAAGTTTGAATAGTGTAATAATTAGTATATAACAGGGTGGAAATGTAGATTTTAGGATTTTTTGTATAGGGGTTTTTGGGGACAAGATGGAGGGATTTGGGCGTGTCTAGCCGTTCTTCTTTTTCTTCTGTTCCTCCATCTTCACTGATGATGTTGGCACTTTTGGATTGGTTTAGAGTAGAAGCTCACTGTCTAACATAGGTGATGGGTATTGGGGAATAACTAAATATGTCACACGCAGTTTTTAGTATATAAAGATAACACTGCCCTGGGGGCAGGCAGAGTGCCTCTGGCTGTCCTGCTGAGCAGACCTTGGCTGGGCAGGAAGAAAATTTTATAGATAAGAGATAATAAAAAACCTTGAGACCAAAAACTGAAGAGCTTTGTCTCATCCTTTGAACGTGCAGGCTGAAGCAGAGATTTCAAACAACAAATTGGGGTCCCAAACCTTGCGGGACTTCACAGAGAGCATTATGCAGTTGAACGCTGCCTGAACTATCAGAAAACCCATCTGCAATAGGACTTCTGAAGGGGGTAGAGCAACGAGTACCAATTGCCACCTCGACAGTGCACCACTGGCAGTACCAGACAAATTGAGATGCTGTGATTCCCATCCATAAGATGATCCGTGAGCTGGAGAGTCAAGGGGTGGTCAGCAAAACCCACTCACCCTTCAACAGCCCCATCTGGCCTGTGCACAAGTCTGACAGAGAATGGAGATTGACTGTGGACTATCGTGGCTTGAATGAAGTGACTCCACCGCTGAGTGCTTCTGTGCTGGACATGCTAAAGCTCCAGTACGAGCTGGAGTCCAAGGCAACAAAGTGGTATGCCACTACTGATATCACCAATGCATTTTTCTCCATTCCTCTGGCAGCAGAATGCAGGCCTCAGTTTGCCTTCACCTGGAGGGGCATGCAGTACACCTGGAAATGACTGCCCCAGGGGTGGAAGCACAGCCCCACCTTCTGCCATGGACTCATTCAGACTGCACTGGAAAATGGTGAGGCTTCAGAACATCTACAGTACCTCAATGACATAATTGTGTGGGGGAACACAGCAATGGAAGTATTTGAGAAAGGAGAAAAAATCATCCAGATTCTGTTGGAAGCTGGTTTCACCATCCAGAAGAGCAAAGTCAAGGGATGTGCTCAGGAGATCCAGTTCCTGAAAGTGAAGTAGCAAGATGGACATACAATTCCATAGAATTCGATAGAATTACATCATCCTATTGTGAAATGCCTTGCCCTGGGGGAAGTACCAAACATTCCTACCTGTATAATATATGGAGCTTGGGACACCACGATACCACCACTGGATTCCCAGAGGACAGGAACTCTCAATAACCACCATTGGGCCTCTGAAGAAGGACCAGACCTTTCTACAGGTTCACCACTTTGACAAGACCACATCTATCACTTCAATGGGACTGCTGCCACCACCCTGACTACCAGAGTATCAAGCTGTATTCTGACTTTGTCAGTTTAAACCAGTGTTTCTATACTATTGCCTTTATTTTAATTTTTCCTATTAAATTGTGGTTCTGACTTGGAATCTCTTGCAAGATATTTGTGTGGAGTTAATTCCTCACTGTGGTTTGCTTTCAAACTAGCACACCAGGGTAAGATCTTGTGCTCACGGCGCACCTTTGTCTAGCTAGGAAGGACTTTCCTGAGCCTGTACCAGCAAGTCTGTCTTCTGCTACTTTTTTATGTAGTCATTCCCTATAAAGAGAAACTTAATAATGAATAACAATAAATAATGATGAACAACTAATTTACGTTCATTATTGTTATTTTTTTTCACAAATGAGAATTAATCTGGTTTGAATTTCAAGCATTATATTTTCAAGAATGGGGTTAAGATAGTCTTCCTTTTCAATAAGTTCTCATTTTATCATCATGAAAGTTTGAAGCAATTCTTGAGAAACCAAACTACCAATGTGACAGGTCTTGAACATGTATTTCAATACATGAACACATGGTGTTATGACAAACCTTTTGGAAAGCAAACCCCCTGCCTCTCCCCCCACTCCTTCCAGAAGTTGAGCTAGAAGAGTACTTGTCAATTATATTCACCCTCTGTGAAAATACTAACTTAATAGAAGTGGTGAGATCATATTTTGGTGTTGGTGGATACCAAGTTGAACATCCTTGTGCTAAAGAATGCCAACAGCATTATGGGTTGCATAAGGAAGAATGTTGCCAGCAGGTTGAGGGATGAGATCCTTCCCCTCTACTTAGCACTGCTGAGTCCACATCTGGAGTCCTGTGCCCAGTTCTGGGCTTCCCAGTACAAGAGAGACATGAATATGATGGAAAGAGTCCAGAAAGGGGCCACAGAGATGATTCAGGGACTGAAACATCTTTCATACAAGGAGAGGCTGAGAGAGCTGGGACTGTTTAGTCTGGAAAAGAGAAGGCTCAGGGGTATCTCATCACTATCTACAAATACCTGAGGGGAGGGAGCCAGGCTCTTTTCAATGGTGCCCAGTGAGAGGACAAGAGGCAATGAGCACAAATGGAAACACAGAAGGCTCCTTCTGAACATAAGCAAACTCTTCATGACTGTGAAGGTGTTTGAAGACTGGAACAGGTTGCCCAGAGAAGTTGTGGACCCTCCATTCTTGGAGAGATTT
Organism: Sitta europaea; assembly: GCA_013400255.1. Taxonomy (NCBI): domain Eukaryota; kingdom Metazoa; phylum Chordata; class Aves; order Passeriformes; family Sittidae; genus Sitta; species Sitta europaea. Next base: position 1,807 of record VXBS01003423.1, on the reverse strand, counting down.
AAAACCTGTCTGTATATGGCCTTGGACAACAGTGTCTAGGTGGGTCTGCTTGACCAGGGGAGTTGGATCAGATGATCACCAAAGGCCTCTCCAACCTTAGCTATTCCATGATTCTCTGTTTTTGAGAGAATCTGCATCTTTAGCAGAAGCTAGCTTGTATGAAATATTCCCACTGATGCAAAAAAAGTAAATCCACAACTCAGGAGAGTTATAAAAATCTGGTATGCTTTATTCAGTGCTTAAGGCACATGGGGGATAGCTCCTCCAAAGGCATGCACAANAGAGGTACTCTTGGTATATCAACATTAGTTTTACACAATAATATTTTCCTTTAGGAAATTGCAAGAAGTTCCAGCACAATATGGCCATAAGCATGACGTAGGCTATGAGAGGAAACAGTCCTGTGGTATATATATATATATATATATATCAGTTCAGCTGTGTCTTCTGCTTACCAGTGGGACCAACATTATGTATTTGGACAAGGGCACCAAGTCACCTGAAAGTGCCTTTAATACAAAAAAATTATCCAAATGCTCTTTTTAAACACCATTTTACTCTTTGTCTTGGGTTGCAGTGCAAGATGTGACCAGAAGCATGTATTCTATCACCATCTGTTGAAACCAAGGCGGGGAGTGGGGGTGTGGTGGTCCTCTGTTAATGAGGCAGCTGTTAAGAACCAGCTGGAGCAGTTTTCTTTATCTTTTCCACAATCCATCCTCTTTCCAGAGAGTTATCTTCTGCTAATGGGCCATTAAGGCTCATTTTATGACTGATAAATTTACATCATCCCATTGTGAGATGCTCCACCCAGGGAGAAGAGCCAAACATTCCTACCTGGATATGGTCTGAGACTTGGGACACCAATGCAGCCTTTTCTCCACTGGATTCCCAGAGGAAGACCAGGCCCATCTACACCACTATTCGACCTTTGGAGGAAATCTACACCTTTCTACAGGATCATTGCTTCAACAGGACCACTGTTGCTACTGGCTCAGGGGGCCCAGCTAGCCTTGTCTCCCAGCTGCATAGCCAGGTGCAGCTGTTTTCAGGTGCAACCAGTCCTTGATCAGTAGAAAGCGGAGAGGCTTTCTGCTCTCTAGGCTTCTGACCTTCCTGAGAGGAGGTTTGAAGAAATGGGCCAAGAAAGCACATCTTCAGAGATGTTTATTCTTCTCCAGAGGGTGCAAAAAGACCCTGCAGGACCCCAATTTCCAACCTTTTAACTTGCATAAGTCCGGGGGTGTTCCCATTGGGGGGATAGATACAATGGGACAGGGAGTGGCTAGCCAGGGACAGACCAAACCCATTGGGGGGAAACAGGAATAGACCATTTGGGAAAAAAACAAATTTAACATCCACCACCACATCACACCCTTTCCTGTTTAGTTTGAAGTGAAAAGGGAGAGTAAAACAACCTGTTAAGACATCTTTTACAAACAATGACATTCCCCCTGGTAATAGTCTTTAAAGCTGTTCTCCAGCCAGTCTCTTGCTCTTTGCTTGATCTCTTGACTGAGCCAGAAGCAACAGGAGACACAGGAGTTTTGGCCTCATCTCGGGGCTCAAGAGGATGCCCTTAAAAGAAATCTAAAAATAACATACACAGCTAAGGAAAGAATACAGTTTAAAACAATCTCTTTTAAGGCATGGAGTTTGGGCTAACATGGGGTTTGGGTCAGTGGGGGGGTGATGTGCCCACTGGAACTCCAAGTGGGGACTGTTAATTCCCAAGAAAAAAGTTGCTACTGTAGGGGACCTCTTCCTTTCCTCCTGCGCTTCATTCCCCCCTCTTGTATTAAGAAGG
>VXBS01003421.1:92660-121693 GCA_013400255.1 Sitta europaea | reverse complement strand
GAAATAAAGAGGGAAATAAAGAGAAATAACGCCTGAAAGGAAGAGAGCAGCTGCCGGCCCTGCCGGCCCTGGGGGCTCTGGGAATCGCAGGGGGATTTTTTAAGGAAAAGAGGAGGAATTTCAGGAATTTTTTAGGAAGGAACTCTTCCCTGTGAGGGTGGGGAGGTGCAGGAATGGGATTGCACATCCTGCAGTGCCCGAGGCAATTCGGGATTATTGGATTGGGATTATTGGATTANAGGAATTTTTTAGGAAGGAACTCTTCCCTGTGAGGGTGGGGAGGTGCAGGAATGGGATTGCACATCCTGCAGTGCCCGAGGCAATTCGGGATTATTGGATTGGGATTATTGGATTATTTGATTGGGATTATTTGATTGGGATTATTGGATTATTTATTTGATTTGGATTATTTGATTATTGGATTGGGATTATTGGATTATTTGATTGGGGTTAATTGATTGGGATTATTTGATTTGGATTATTGGATTGGGATTATTGGATTATTTGATTTGGGTTAATTGATTGGGATTATTGGATTGGGATTATTGGATTATTTGATTGGGATTGTTTGATTTGGATTATTTGATTATTTGATTTGGATTATTGGATTGGGATTATTGGATTATTTGATTGGGATTATTGGATTATTGGATTGGGATTATTGGATTATTTGATTTGGGTTAATTGATTGGGAATATTGGATTTGGATTATTGGATTATTTGATTGGGATTGTTTGAGGTGTCCCTCAGGGTCTCCAAAGCTCCAAAGCAGATCAGTTCTGCGCCTCTTTTATTCCCATTTTTCTTTTCTCTCTGATGGAAACCTGTGAGAAAACAGGGAAGGGGCTGCACGCTCCCACCCCCGCTCCTGCTGGAATTCCTGGGGCCGAAACCAGAGGAATCCCCGGGGAAAAAACCCCGAAAATCCCTGGAAACCCCCCAGCTCTGCCCCCTCCCAGGCAATCACCGGCTGCTTGTTTGTTTGTTTGCTTGGAAAATTCAAAATTCAAATATCCCGGGCAATTATTTATTAATGATCCCCAGGCGTTTCCTGGGGATTCGCCACGGAGGGAGAAGATTTTTGACCTCGCTGGAAAATTCCCTTTCCATTAAGCCCGGCTGGGTTTAATCCAGGTGCTGAGTGCAATCAGGGCTTTGCTAGGACGGGAATTGTCTGGAGACGAGCTCAGTTCACCTTTGCCTGATTAATTAATCAGCGATTGATAACGAGCTCTGCGAGCGACCTTCAGCCCGGAGCATCGGCTGGATTTAGCTCTCCTAAAATCAGAAATGATTTTAGGGATCATTTCCCGCTGCTGAACCGGGATTTTGGGGTGCAGCAGTGGGAATATTCGAGTTTTCCGGCCATGAATGTTGGTGGAATCTTTCGGGGTGGGTTTGTGGGCGCTCTGTGCGTCTATAAAAATGAAAATACCGAAGGAGGGAACCGTGCCGGGGAGGTTTGGGTGGGATAATGGGAGGAATTTGTTCCTGGAAAAGGTGGAGTCCCCATCCCTGGAGGGATTTAAATCTGAATTTAGGTGGAGGAGGCGCCTGGGGACACGGGGCAGTGCTGGGGATGGGTTGGGTTCAATGGTTCGAGTTTTCCCAACCTTGGGGTTCGGGGGATTTGGGGGAGTCCCAGAAGGAGAGAGGGATGTGAATATTTGGGTCTGGCAGGGATGAATATTCAGGGTTCAAGGGGCCAGAGGAAGGGAGGGAGGGAAAAAAAGGAATGAAGGAAGGGGAAGAGAGAAAGCTAAAGGAAGAGAGAAAAAGAGAGAGAAAAGGAGAAAGGGAAAGAGAGAGGGGAAGAAAGAGAGAAAAAGAGAAAAAAGAGAGAGAGAAAAAGAGCGAAAAAGAGAAAAAAGAGAGAGAGAAAAAGAGCGAAAAAGAGAAAAAAGAGAGAGAAAGAAAGGGAGAAAAAGAAAGAAAAAAGAGAGAGAGAAAGAGAAAATGAAAGAAAGGGAGAGAGAGAAAAAAAGAAAGAGAAAAGAGGGAGAAAAAGAAAGAAAAAAGATAAAGAAAGAGAAAAAGAAAGAAAATAGGGAAAGAGAAAAAGAAAGAAAATAGGGAAAGAGAAAAAGAAAGAAAAAAGGGAAAGAGAGAGAAAAAGAAAGAAAAAGAGAGGGAGAGAGGGAAAGAGAGAAAGAAAGAGAAAAAAAGAAAAAAAGAAAAGAGAGAGAAAAAGAAAGAAAAGAGAGAGAGAAAAAGAAAGAAAAAAGAGAAAAAAGGAGAAAGAAAGAGAGAAAAAGAGAAAAAAAGAGAGAGAAAGGAAGAGAGAATAAAGAGAGAGAGAAAGAGAAAAAAAGAAAGAAAGAGAAAGAAGCAGCCAGCACTGTTCCATCCCTTTTATCTCTCATTAAACTTTTAGAGATTTTAGGCAGTGAGCCTTGTTTCTCCCCCTGCCTCCCCTCCTGCTGCTGGCGCTGATTTTCTGGTCCTGTCCCACCGGGACGGGGATTTATCCCGGTTTTCCACCTCCTGGGGGCTCTGCCAGGCAGCACAGGCAGGGAAAAGCTTCCTCCAGCACTGCCAAGGGACGAGTTGGAAGTAAATTAAGTCTGGAAAGGTTTTTTTATTCCTTAGCTTCATCACCCCCTCCTGATACAGCACTGGGTGCTTGGTAAATAATAATTTATTTATATATTTTTGATTATATTGGTTAAATTTATATATAAAGATTGTACATATTTAATTTTTTTTTTGAGTTTATATGTTCTGGCGATTTTTTCCTGCTTGATTTTTGACTTGCCTTTTTAAAGCACAGGTCACCCTGGAGAGGAAGGACTCTGGGAGGCTGCTGGAAGCAGCTCCTCTGCTGCTTTACAGCCAGCTCGTGCCTGGAAAAGGGATCTTTAGGGAAAAGGGAAGGTCTGGGTTTCCCAAATGCCCTCAGTGGCTGCAGGAACACGGCCACACACAGCAAGGCCAGGCCTGGGGAGGGGGGTGGAGGCACCCAGGTTGCCCCAAAATGTTGATTTTTTTTATATGAACTGTGAGAAAACACAGAGATCAAAACGATCTGCAGCCCAGCAGGGAATGCAGCTGGAGCAGCTCCTGCCTACCTGTGCTGGGGAAATGGGCTGCAGGTCTGGAAAATCCACCCCACCAGGCACAGCAGCACCAATCAGCTTCTAATTAGTTCATTAGCTCGTTTATTAATGCATTGATTGAACCCGAGCTGGCACCCCTGACCCTGCCAGGAATAGAAATCAGGTTCCCTGTCAGGCCAGTGCTGGGGACACCACCTCTGGCAGCAGGAACGTGGCTTTTCCCTGCTCTGCAGCTGCAATAAATCAGGATTAATTCCTTTTGGAGCTTCTTGCAGAGGCAGATGCACCCTGGCCATGGCCGTGCCTGACATCTGCCCGTTAAAGTTGTGCAGAGATGCAGATCTGTAAATGTAATTACACAGCTCAGCTCTAATTTCCAGCTCTCATTTAACAACTGACTTAGCAGCAGCCGAGCTGCTCCCGCCCCATGGTTAATTCATGAGGATGCACAACTCCAAAATCAGCTCCGAAGCCTCAGGATGGGTTGGGAAAATTCCTCAGGGGGTGTGGGGTGAGGGGGTGCTGCTCCAGGAGCTGCTTTCCCAGGGAAAACCCCAGCCTGGGGATGTTGTGCTGGTTTGGCCACCAAGTCCTTGTTTCAGGAGATCTGGGCAGGGAATTAATTCCTGGAGCTCCATTTCCCTGCAGGTTTTAGGATTATGAGCCCAGAAAAGTGTGGGGGGTTTTAGAATCAAACACAAATCCTGGCTGTGCCTGGGTTTATTCCTGATCCTGCCTGATGGGGAACCTTGGATCCAGCTGGGAGCAGATCCGGCTCTGGAGAAGAGGCCAGAGTTTCACACCTCTGGAGCTGATACACCTTTACAAATCCTCCTCATCTTCTGCATCTCAAAGGAAAAAAGAAGAGTTTTTGGTGCTGTTCCTGTGCCACAGAATCCCCAAACCCCAGGATGGTTTGGGATGGAAGGGATTTAAACCCCATCCCGTTTTTGGGCAGGGACACTTTCCATAACCCTCAGGACCCAAACCCCCTCAGGAGCTGAGCCATTCCTTTATTTCCTATTCAACACATCCATGGCAATGCATTTCCCCATCCAACCATTCCCATTTTTCCCATTTCATACATCCTCCCCAAATCCCTCCCCTATTCCAGAGCATCCTCCTATTCCAAGAAATTCCCTCCAGCCTCCCAGAGAGGTTTCCCCCGGAGCTCCTGCTGCCTCCAGCAGGGACGGATCCTGCTTTATTTTCCAGGATCCTGCTTTTTTTCCAGGATCCAGCCCCGCCTGGGGACCTCTCCCGCATCTGCTGCCGGGTCCCACCCATCCCTGTTCAATCTCTGGGAGCTGACTCACGGGAAAATCTGCCGGGAATGTCAAACAGAACCTTTTGTAAACACGGGCTGGAAGAAAGCCACCATCTGCAAACTGCTTCCCTCTTTTGCTGCTTCCCTCTTTCGCTGCTTCCCTCTTTTTCTGCTGGAAAAGGGCGGCGGGGAGCGGGGCCAAGCCCGCTCGGTGTTGTCCCCAAAAGCTGGGATGGAGCGGTTGCCATGGCAATAACCCCGGCTCAAGGAATCCCGGGGCTTGGATGGGGATTACAGCCCCAGGGTGGGCAGGAGTGAACCTGCGCTCCTGCCCCATCCCTCCCCATTCCCAGGGAATTCCTGGCTGGCCCCAGGGTCAGGAGGAACCTTTGCTCACTCAGCCCGTGCTCGGTTTTAGGGTTAAAGCCAGGCTCGGCTTTTCCTGTTTTGCTTTCCCGCAGCAGGACTGTGAAAAGAGCTGCTGGAAAATCCCAAGTGCTGGGTTGGGGAGCACGGGATCAGCTTTTCTTTCGGGTTTTTTGGGGAATTAGCTTTCTGCTGGGATCAGGGACTGAGGAAAAGCCCCATCTCAGCAGCTCCCAAAAATCCAGATCACAGAGGGACTGGGGGAACTGGCTGTGATTCATCCAGCCCATCCCAAATCCCAAATCTCGGGCTCTCCCACCTCACCTGCCCTCCACGGGTTTCTCCCACATGGATTTATCCCACAGGCATTTCTGACTTCCCTGTGATGCTACAAATCCACGGGGGAAACACCCGGAGGTGTCAATAAATCACAGAGAAATCTGCAAAAAGCTCGGGAAAATAAATCCCAGCTTTTCCTGGGGCCACCAGGAGCTTGGCAGAGGGGCAGGAGCTGCTCTGAAGGGATGTTAAAATTCCCAGCACACGTGCAGGGGTAGACTGGAGGGCTGAATTTATTCCAAAGGCTCCCTCATTCCTTATATCCATTCGGAGCTGGCTCTGGAGATGCTTTCAAGCTAACAACAGCCAGAGAATTCAGGATAAAGGCAAATATTTTTGTCTGCTTCTCCTCAGGGATGCCATTTCAGACAGCCCTGCTCCCATCTCATCCCTCAAACCCTGAGCCTGCATTCCTGCTGGGAATTCCAGCCCTTAGACCCATCCAGGGTCAGTGCTCCAGGGAAAAATACAACTGGAAAAGCTGTCTTGCACCAAAATCCCTTCAGGGTCACACACTGCTTGGGTTGGGAGGGATCTTAAATCCAGTTCTTTAATTCCAATTTTTAAATCCAAGCCCTGGGAGAGACCTGGAGGGAGATGCCTCTGGAAAAGTGGGAGGCAAGGCAAAATCTGGGAGAAAAAATTCCCTCTGCAAGCTGCTAGTGGGAATTCAGAGCCTCTGCCTAGAGGGAAAAAAGGTCTAGAAAAAAAAAATCAACTTTAAATTTCTGATGCTGAACTTTTGGAGGGCTTCCTTCCTTCTCTTCCTTTTTTTTTTTTTTTTTCCTTTATTTTTTTGCTCTGTCTCATTGGAAAACCAGGAATTTCTGTGGTTTAATTCCTTCCAGAACTTTGGGCCCAGAGTCAGCTCCTGCCCCTTCCTTCCCCTCAGGAATTCAGCTGGAGGCTCCATGACCAGCCTGGGGGAAGCCAGGGAATTGGAGAGGATGTCAAATCCAGGGAAATCTTCCCAAGCATGGCAGGGATGTTTTCATCTCCTCATTCCTGAAATTTTAGGGGGATGAAGCCTTTGGGAATCCCTGCTCTGGAGCTGCTGGGATAATCAGGAGAGGGATGGGCACTGCTCCCTGCTCTGGGGTGGTCCCCAGCATTCCCAGGATTTCCCATCCCAGGAGCTGGAAAAAAATTGGGGAGCTCTGGGGGAAGAGCTGAGCTGGATCCCAGGGAAATCCTCGTGGCCTGTGCAGGAAATAAGGAGAAGAGTGGGAATTCCTGGGCCACCAGAGTAGGGGGAATTTCTTGTCCTTGCTGTCATCAAGGGTGTAAATTCCAGGATTGTCACTTTTTTGGGATGCTGCAGCACCTTCTTGGGATGGATATATTGAATATGGAGTGTAAATACAGACATGTATCACAAATAGACAGCACATCCCTTTTAAAAATAAATATATCGATTATTTCCTCAGGTTTTCCTTTGCTCCAGCCCCTTCCCAAGGTCTGTTGTCCTTCTCTGGAAAAGTTCCAGCACCCAAACCAGCTGGGAATTCTCCTGCTGGGCACCAAGGACTGGGAGCAGGATGGATCCCACTGAACTCGTGCTGTGAGAGATAAAACCCGAGTTCTGATTAATCTGCTGCAGATATAAACGGCACAAATGATCCCTGCAAAGTTATTTGCCTCTTCCACTTCTGCCATTATTTTTTTTTTAAATTGAATTACTTTTAATATCCCTGAGTGCTGGAAATGTGAACATCTTGGAAATGCTTTGGAAAGGCTGGAAAGGATCCAGTCCTGGAGCACAAAAAAATCTCACGCTCAAACCTCCAGTGAGGGTTTCCAAAAGTGAGAGCTGGGAGCTGTAGTCATGGTGAAAAAACAAAATATATTGGGAAAAAAACCTGGGAAAGGATGGGAAAAGGGGATTGAGGGCAGCAGGGAAGGTTTGGGAAGGGAAGGGAAGGTTTGGGAAGGTTTGGGAAGGGAAGGGAAGGGAGAAAGAGATAAAGAAAGAGAGAGATATATAGAGATATAAAGAGATAAAGAAAGAGATAGAGAGAAAGAAAAAGATAGAGAGAAAGAAAGAGATAAAGAGAAAGAAAGAGAGAAAGAAAGAGAGAAAGAGAGAAAGAGAGAAAGAGAAAGAGAGAAAGAGAGAAAGAGAAAGAAAGAAAGAAAGAGAAAGAAAGAAAGAAAGAAAGAAAGAAAGAAAGAAAGAAAGAAAGAAAGAAAGAAAGAAAGAAAGAAAGAAAGAAAGAAAGAAAGAAAGAAAGAAAGAAAGAAAGAAAGAAAGAAAGAAAGAAAGAAAGAAAGAAAGAAAGAAAGAAAGAAAGAAAGAAAGAAAGAAAGAAAGAAAGAAAGAAAGAAAGAAAGAAAGAAAGATTAATTTGAAGTTTGGATTGGAAGGGACTTTAAAGCTCATCCAGTTCCAGGGCAGGGACCCCTCCCACCATCCCAGGCTGCTCCCAGACTTCGCCCTGGCTGAAAACTCCGGGGGAATCTGAGGATGGGGCCGAAGCAGCATCCCGAGGGTGCCGGGCTGAGCATCCCGCCCGTCAGGAGCAGTCTGGCCCCGCGAGGAGCCGCTGGAGCTTTCCCCACGGTGCCATGTGCGGGGAAAGGGAGGAGCGCAGGGAGAACGCCCTTTCCCCGCTAAAATCAGGAAAGGAAAAGGCATTAAAAAAAAAAAAATAAATAAAAAAATTAAAAAGAAAGCGCCCCCAACCCAAGCCATTAGCACGGGCATTGTAGCATGAAACACAACCCTTCCTCCCGAGCCACACAAAGGCCGGGCAGAGTAATTAATGCAATGAAAGGGCCGGGGCTTGCAGATGGAGATGCGGGGAATAAAGGCGCTCCCCGGCGCTGGGCTGTCATGCATCGCCTGCTGCATCTGTTATGGAAATCAGGGCTAGCGGGGCCTTTTGTTCGGGCTAAAGCCCTCCCAACAGGGACTTGGCTGCGGGAGATTTTCTTGTTATTAAACACGGTTTCGGGCTAGTCGAGAGCAGATGCTGCCGCAGCGTTTGGAACTAATAACGGAGCTGGGAGTGCGCAGCATCCCTGGGAAGTCTGGGAGCGGGTGCGGCGCCGGGTCCCTGCTTTGCACATGAATGCTGCTGGCACCAGCTGAGCCTGCCGGGCTGCCCCGGCACCCCCTGGCCTCCCCCCGAGCACAGGGACACCCCGAACACAGCTCTGCCCGCCTCATGCCCGCAAGCACCAAAAATCCACCCCAAAAACATCCTTAAAAATCCCTCCGATGTCCTCTGCAAAGGATGGTGGCCCAGGTGTGGAAGGAGAGAAGCGGAGCGGCCGCGCATCAGCGCCGGGGGGTGGGTTGGGATGGAATTGTCCCCGGCAGGGAGAAGGATCCCGGAGCTGGGAATGCCCGGGGAAGGGGCAGAGCGGCGGGGTCAGCCCGGGGGCGGCCCCGGGTTTGTCACGGGAGGGCAAAACTCCACGGATGGAGAAAGGGAGTTTGGTACTGTGGGATGGTTTGGGTGGGAATGTTAAAGCTCTTCCCGTTCCATCCCTCTGACACCTTCAGGGACACCTCCCAGGCTGCTCCAAGCTGTGTCAAACCTGGCCTGGGGCACTGCCAGGGATCCAGGGGCAGCCACGGCTTCTCTGGGCTGGAGAAAGGATTTTCACAGCCCTGAGACAGAGCTGTCCATCCATCCATCCATTGATCCATTGATCCATCCATCCACTGATCCACCAATCCATCCATTGATCCATCCATCCATCCATCATCCATCCATCCATCCATCCATCCATCCATCCATCCATCTTCTCCTGCTGTGGACCATGGAAAATGAGCAGGACAAAGAGCATGAGACACCTGATCAGGACAGAGAGCACCAAAGCACCCCCTGAGCAGAGCAGAGGGCACCAAAACACCTCCTCACCAGGACAGAGAACACAAAACTCACCCTGAGCAGGACAGAGAGCACCAAACTCCTCCTGAGAGGGACAAAGAGCAACAAAACACCTCCTCAAGAGGACAGAGAACACCAAATGTCTCCTGATCAGGACAGAGGGCATCAAACTCCTCCTGATAAGGCCAGAGAACACCAAACTCCTTCTGATCAGGACAGAGAGCACCAAACTCCTTCTGATCAGGAGGAGCTGGGTGGACAGAGAGCACGAAACACCTTCTGAGAAGGACAGAGAGCACCAAACATCTCCTGGTGAGGACAGAGGGCACCAAAACTCTTCTGATCCGGACAGGGAGCACCAAACTCCTGATCCAGATAGAGAGCACCAAAACTCTTCTGATGAGGACAGAGAGCACACAACTCCTGATCAGGATAGAGAGCACCCAGCTCCTCCTGATCAGGCAGGGAGCACAAAACTCATCCTGAGCAGGGCAGAGAGCACCAAAACTCTTCAGATCCAGACAGGGAGCACCAAACTCCTGTTCCAGATAAAGAGCACCAAACTCCCCCTGATCAGGATAGAGAACACCCAGCTTCTCCTGAGCAGGACAGGGAGCACCAAACTTCTGATCCGGGCAGGGAGCAGCCAGCTCCTCCCGAGAGCCCGAGCCCAGCCGGAGCCGGGGCAGCCCGGGCAGGGGCAGCGCCCGCATTCCCGGTGCTGGCAGTGCCCGCATTCCCGGTGCCAGCGGTGCCCGCATTCCCGGTGCTGGCAATGCCCGCATTCCCGGTGCCAGCGGTGCCCGCATTCCCGGTGCCGGCAATGCCCGCATTCCCGGTGCTGGCAATGCCCGCATTCCCGGTCCCAGCGGTGCCCGCATTCCCGGTGCTGGCAATGCCCGCATTCCCGGTGCCGGCAGTGCCCGCATTCCCGGTGCCGGCAGTGCCCGCATTCCCGGTGCCAGCGGTGCCCGCATTCCCGGTGCTGGCAATGCCCGCATTCCCGGTGCCAGCGGTGCCCGCATTCCCGGTGCCGGCAGTGCCCGCATTCCCGGTGCCAGCGGTGCCCGCATTCCCGGTGCCCGGGGAGGAGATTCCCCCGCACAGAGCCCGGAGCAGGCACTGCTGCTCCAGGGCACATCCCGAACTCCGGGCGCGGCTGTCCCGGCCAGGAGGAGGAGAACGGCTGTGCTGGGATAACCCGAGAACAGCCCGGCCTGGGAGCCGCCTCTGTGCCCTGGAGAGCGCGGCATTCCCAAGGAATGGGGGACACATTCCTGAGGAAAAGGGGGGACACATTCCCGAGGAATGGGGGGACACATTCCCGAGGAATGGAGGGACGCATTCCTGAGAAAAGGCGGGCACATTCCCAAGGAACAGGGGGGTACATTCACCAGGAAAGGGGACACATTCCCGAGGAAAAGTGGGGACACAATCCTGAGAAAAGGGGGACACAATCCTGAGGAATGGGGACACATTCCCAAGGAGAGGGGGGACACATTCCTGAGAAAAGTGGGACACATTCCCGGGGGGACACATTCCTGAGGAATGGGGACACATTTCTCAGAAAAGGGGAGACACATTCCCAAGAAAAAGGGAACACATTCCCGAGGAGAGGGGACACATTCCCGGTTGGAAGTTGTGAGGATCCTCTCCTGCAGCTCCATGCCCTTTTCCCAGTCCCTTGTCCCCAGCTCCCCGGGGCTGTCCCGGGCTGTCCCTGCGGATTTTCCAAGGCTCAGCTCCCGGCTCAGCGCCCTCTGCCCCCCGGGACACCCCAAGGAATCCCAGGGGGCTGCCCGGGAATCCCAGCCCTGCAGGGAATTTCTCCTTCTGCTCCTTCACTTGGGGTGTTTGCTCAAGAGGGAATCAGAGAGGGAATTCTGAGAGGGAATCAGAGAGGGAAATCAGGGAATTCTGAGAGGGAAATCAGAGAGGGAAATCAGAGAGGGAATTCTGAGAGGGAATCAGAGACGGAATTCTGAAAGGGAATTCTGAGATAGAAATTAGAGATGGAATTCAGAGAGGGAATTCCAAGAAGGAATTCTGAGAGGGAAATCAGAGGGAAATCGGAGAGGGAAAATCAGAGGGAATTTTGAAAGGGAATCAGAGAGGGAAATCAGAGAGGGAATCAGAGATGGAATTCACAGAGGGAAGGGAATTCTGAGAAGGAAAATCAGAGACGGAATTCACTGAGATGGAATTCAGAGAGGGAAATCAGAGCCAGAATTCCAAGAGGGAATTCTGAGCCGAGAGCAGCACAGGGATCCCCTCCCAGCTCTCCTGCCTGCACTGACACCCCCCTGAGGAGCTGCAGGTTCCCAGCAGGACTCAGGAATCCCGGAATTCCCAGGATCTCCCAGTGGTGCCAGCACAGATGGAAATGCCCAAGACACCTTCAGATGGGGAGGACAGGGAGAGTTGGGGTAATTAATGAACCCTCACTCATTAATTACAGCACCTACAGAGCTGCTGGGTATTGGGAACATCAGGGCTGTCCCAAGGAACAGGGAGATGAACAGCTGGAATTCTGAGAGGGAATTCAGAGGGAATTCAGAGAGGGAAAGCAGAGATGGAATTCAGAGAGGGAAATCAGAGAGGGAAATCAGAGAGGGAATTTTGAGAGGAAATTCTGAGAAGGAATTCTGACAGGGAAATCAGAGAATTCACAGAGGGAATTCTGAGAGGGAAATCAGAGATGGAATTCAGAGATGGAATTCAGGGAGGGAATTCAGGGAGGGAATCAGAGAGAATTCACAGAGGAAAGGGAATGCTGAGAGGGAAAATCTGAGAGGGAATTCTGAGATGGAATCAGAGATNCCCAGCAGGGCTCAGAATTCCCAGGTGCTGCCCCGGGCTGGGAATGAGCTTTTCTGGCAGGACAGCAGCTGAAAGCTGAATTTAAAAATGTGAGAATTCAGCTGAAGCCAAGCCACCCTCACATGTTTGCTTTGTTCCTCTGCCTCTGGCATTTTTTGGGAAACAACTCGGAGAAGGAACCCGAAACAAATTGGAAAATTTAATGCCCAAAAGGCTGAGGCAAGATTCCTCTTCAACCCCCAAAACACACAATTATTAATGAACTACCACACAAAGGCCATTTCCACTAGGAGAAAATTCCTTTTTCTGTTGTTTTTTTTTGTTTTTTTAATTCAAAGGAAAAAAGAAGGTATTTTAATAAATACTGCAGAAACATTAACCAAACATACAAAGTGACTTCAACAATTTAAAAAAAAAAAAAAAAAGTAATGAATGTCCTGCTTTATAACAGTTATAACTTATTTTTTCCACAATATTTAAATACAGAAAAAAGCACTTACCAGCTATTTTGTAATACTGCCCTAAGAGCACTGTTGCATCAGTTAAAAGCTTATTAAGGTGGTCAAAAATGTCTTTTTTNATGGAATTCAGAGAGGGAAAGCAGAGAGGGAATTCTGAGAGGGAATTCTGACAGGGAAATCAGAGAGAGAATTCACAGAGGGAATTCTGAGAGGGAAATCAGAGATGGAATTCAGAGATGGAATTCAGGGAGGGAATTCAGGGAGGGAATCAGAGAGAATTCACAGAGGAAAGGGAATGCTGAGAGGGAAAATCTGAGAGGGAATTCTGAGATGGAATCAGAGATGGAAATCTCAGAGGGAATCAGAGAGAGAATTCAGAGGGAAGGGAATTCTGAGAAGGAAAATCAGAGAGGGAACTCTGAGCTGGAATTCTGAGAGGGAAATCCCAGCTGGGATCCACTCCCAGCTCTCCTGCCTGGACTGGCACCAGGAGAGGAGGAGCTGCAAGGTCTGAGTCCCAGCAGGGCTCAGAATTCCCAGCAGGGCTCAGAATTCCCAGCAGGGCTCAGAATTCCCAGCAGGGCTCAGGAATCCCAGCAGGNCCCCCAAAACACACAATTATTAATGAACTACCACACAAAGGCCATTTCCACTAGGAGAAAATTCCTTTTTCTGTTGTTTTTTTTTGTTTTTTTAATTCAAAGGAAAAAAGAAGGTATTTTAATAAATACTGCAGAAACATTAACCAAACATACAAAGTGACTTCAACAATTAAAAAAAAAAAAAAAAAAAAGTAATGAATGTCCTGCTTTATAACAGTTATAACTTATTTTTTCCACAATATTTAAATACAGAAAAAAGCACTTACCAGCTATTTTGTAATACTGCCCTAAGAGCACTGTTGCATCAGTTAAAAGCTTATTAAGGTGGTCAAAAATGTCTTTTTTTTTTTTTTTTTTTTTTTTTAAATTTTATTTTTGTGGGAAATAACCAGAATGGGAGTGAGCTTTGCCTTCTTTTCTCAGATGAAACAAAGTGCTGGGAACACGGGGGGAACTGAGATTTCCTTAATTAATTCTGAGTTCATCTTTACCTTTGCACGAGTGACCAGAGCTTTTTAAACACTTCAAAAAACGAAGCATCACCACGGGCATTGACATGCTTGTCCTCCACAAGCAAAAACCAGCCTGCTCTGAGCTTTGGGAGAAGTTTGGGGGAGTCAGGAAAAGTTGGGAAAGGCTGATTTAATTCAGTGTAACAACAGCAAAATGAAAAAAAGGATTGAAGCGGTTCAGGGAAACTTTTTTGGGTTAATCCTAAAATTTAAGGGCAGGATCCAGTTCCTCACTGGGGACCCCTTAAGGCCTCACAGTTCTTCAGACCCCAAAATGAGGAGCATCACTAAAAAAAGCTCATTTTGCAGGTTTTTGAGGGGTTTTTTGGGGTTTTTTAGATCCCAGACCAGCATTTGTCTGCAGCTTCCTGATGGGCACCTCCAGCTCCTGGGGCTTGGGGGGAAACCCAAAGGGAGGGAGATTTTTGGGGAGCAAAAAATTGAGGAGCATCACTAAAAAAAGGCTCATTTGCAGGTTTTTGGGGGGTGTTTTTTGGGGGGTTTTTTGAGTTTTTTAGATCCTAGAACATCATTTGTCTGTGGCCTCCTGTGGGATCCACTGGCCCCTGCAGCTCCTGGGATCAGGGGGGAAACCCAAAGGGAGGTTTTTGAGGAGCAAAAAATCGAGTAGCATCACTAAAAAAAGGCTTTGCTGACTCATTTGCAGATTTTTTGAGGTGTTTTTAGGGTTTTTTTTTAATCCCAGAACAACATTTGTCTGCAGCTTTTTGATGGGCACCTCCAGCTCCTGGGGCTTGGGGAGAAACCCAAAGGGAGGGAGGGTTTTGAGGAGCAAAAAAAACTGAGGAGTAAGGGAGAAAAAAGCTCTGCTGGCTCATTTGCAGGTTTTTGAGGGGTGGTTTTTGGGGATTTTTGGGGATTTTTTAATCCCAGAACAACATTTGTCTGCAGCTTCCTGATGGGCACCTCCAGCTCCTGGGGCTTGGGGAGAAGCCCAATTGGTGGGAAGTTTTTGAGGAGCAAAAAAATGAGGAGCATCACTAAAAAAAGCTCATTTGCAGGTTTTTGAGGGATATTTTAGGGTTTTTTTTTAATCCCAGAACATCATTTGTCTGCAGCTTCCTGATGGGCACCTCCAGCTCCTGGGATCAGGGGAGAAGCCCAAAGGGAGGGAGGGTTTTGAGGAGCAAAAAATTGAGTAGCATCACCAAAAAAAGCTCTGCTGGCTCATTTGCAGGTTTTTGAGGGGTGGTTTTTGGGGATTTTTGGGTTTTTTTTAATCCCAGACCAGCAATTGTCTGCAGCCTCCTGTGGGATCCACAGGCACCTGCAGCTCCTGGGATCAGGGGGGAAACCCAAAGGGAGGTTTTTGAGGAGCAAAAAATTGAGTAGCATCACTAAAAAAGCTCTGCTGGCTCATTTGCAGGTTTTTGAGGGGTGTTTGTTTGGGCTTTTTTGGGTTTTTTCAATCCCAGAACATCATTTGTCTGCAGCTTCCTGATGGGCACCTCCAGCTCCTGGGTTTTTGGGAGAAGCCCAAAGGAGGGAGATTTTTTTGGGGGGTTTGCCCAGGGATGGGCAGTAAGGCTTAAGGAATGGGTAGGGCTGGAAAAAGCAGGGATTCTTTTCAGAGCTCTCAGCACCTCCCACTGGAAATTCCAGCAAGGTTGGCCACGAGGAACAGCAGGACTGGGCAAGCACAGCACAAGCACCACGAGGAGGAACTCTGCCCCCACTCCCCTCCCCAAGCAATCCTGGGAATCCTCAAACATCTGTCTTCATCCCCACCGTGCATCAGGGAGGCAAAAAAAAAAATCTGGATTTCTCTCCAAAATTTTCCTCTAGGCCTCAGGTATCCTCTGTGTTTTCACAATCAGCTAGTTAAAAAAAAAAAAATAAAATGCAAAAAAAAAAAAAAAGAGATCAAATCCTTTGGGAAACCAACTCTAAGGTCATGGGGATAGTTCCTTAGTGTGTTAATAATGTCTTCATTCAGAAAAAAATCCCATGAAAGCATTGTTTGAATGAAATCAAAGCATCCAGGAGCAGAGCATTAAAAGAAACAAGCACTGTCCACGACATCTCTCCTCTGCAGGGTTATTCTCCCAACCACTCTCTCAGCACACTCAAACATTTTCCCTTTTATTATCATATTTTTTTTTTTGGCATTGTCTTCAACAGAAATTCCTGATGCCTCTTCTCTCAGAGCCTTTTTTCTTCCTGCTGCTCAGTCCTCCAGCACAGTCTCACACAAGAGGAGAAAGAAATCTCCAGGAAAGCAAAACACCCTGTGGCTGTGACTCCATCGAGCTCCAAAAAACCCTCCTGGATCTTCCTCCTCCTCCTCCAGGCAATCCCAGCTCCTTCACATCACCGTGCAACTCTTTGCTTTGTCCTTTCTCAAGTCTGTGGCCACTGTGGACAGTTCTGGCCTGCCTGGCATGTGTGAAATTCGCTTTGTGGCCCGCTGGGATTTGTTTCGTTTCACGTTTTTGTTTGTTTTGTTCACACACGCCAGGGTGGCGACGTGAAAAATGTCTCTGACACTGTTTTCAGACTGCAAGGCTGAGCACTCGATGTAAGTGGCTGCTCCAATCTGCTTGGCCATATTTGCACCCTGAGGGGAAAAAAAGGAACGTGTGATCAGTGGCAAGGCGTGGAAAATCCTGAGGAATCCTCACAATTCCAGCTCTGTGCTCTTTCCCTGGAAAACCCAAAGCTAATTTGGGAGAATAAACAGAGATTTGATTCCAGGAGTTGTTTAAAAACATGTCCAATCTTTATCTGCTGTGCTGATAAAACAGAAATTAGGAGAGAAAAGCAGAAAAGGAGCTCAGGGTTTGCCAAAAGCCTGAGGTGTCTGAGTGAGGCATTTTCTGCAGTTTCACCTGAATTTAAATCTGGGAATTCCTCACAATTCCAGCTCTGTGCCATTTCCCTGGAAAACCCAAAGCTAATTTGGGAGAATAAACAGAGATTTGCTAACAGGAGGAGTAAAACAAGTGTCCAAGTCCTTATCTGCTGTGCTGATAAAACATAAATTGGGAGAGAAAAGGAGATCAGGGATTGCAAAAAAGCCTGAGGTGTCTGAGTGAGGCATTTTCAGCAGTTTCACCTAAACTTAAATCTGGGAATTTCCTGGAAAATCTGCAAGTTTCCAGACTGAAATGTGAAATCTCCAAAGAGGAATTCTGAGCCTTAAGCCCTGACCCCTGTGACAGCTCCAGAGAGGGCAAAGTCCTTGGGGAAATGTGCTCTGGGAGAGTTCTGGCAACTTCCTGAGGGAACAGGGAGATAAAAAGGGAAAAAGGGTTAGAGGAGCCCATTTTTTGTGATTTTAAGAAGTCAAGGCTGGGATATTTGTTGCAGCAGCACAAGGCAAACAACCCAACACGTGAGAGATGACAACAGCCCAGTGTCCCTGCTGGATTTTGCTCTGGGACACAATGCAGCTTTATGTGCAAAACCAGGAGCTGCTCCAAGGGAATTTGATTTCTGAGGGGTGAATCTTTACTAAGTTACAAACCCCAACCACATCCTTGATTTTGCTGCTGGAACACAGCACAGCATTGTGTGAAAAAAATAAACAAAAGGGGGTGTTGTGCCAAGGGAATTTGATTTCTGAGGGGGGGAAATTTTTCCCAAGTTACAAAATCCAGGCACATCCTTGATCCTCACCCCCTCCTGCTGGCACCAACAGAGCAACCCAGGGATGCAGCCAAGCTTATCAAGGCAAGGGGGAGAGGCTGATAAGGCAGCAGGAGCTGGGAGCCCTCCCCACAGTCAAACAGCTCAGCCCAGCAGAAGGAGAAACCCCAAAATGTTTGCTCAGGTGGAGCTGCCTGGAGTGGGAGGCTGGAGCTGGGTGTCCCCTCCCTGCAGTGGCAAAGCTCAGGCAGGCAAGGGGGATTTTAGGAGAAGCTTTGTGTTCTGCTGATTGCTCCTCAAGGGGAGCTGGGAAGCCAGGGGGGAAAAAAATTCCACCTGCCAGCAGGTTTTTGGTCAGTCTGGTGGAAAAGATTTGATTTGACTGAAGTCCTGCCATTTTCCTGCATCCTTAGGAAGCCCACAGCAGGAGCTGCTGGTTTGGAAACCTGGAGGGCTAAACTGTTGGAGTGCAGGGAATATTTCCCTGTGTGTTCTGAAGGGTCCAAACCCCTGGCAAACACAACTTTTAACCTTCCCCCATGGAAAGGCTTCCCAGGCTTTGGGATGGAACTGAATTGTCAGGAATGTCAGTTAGACAGGAGCATGGTGTGTGATTTATCACAGGGTGAGAAATTGAGATTTGGGGTTTGTTAGGATGGGAAGAGGATGGAGACAAGCTGGAGGATCCCTGTGGGTTTTGTTTCCTCCTGCTCCATCCCCTCCCTGTCCTGCAGGGTTTGGGTGTCACAGGATGGTTGGGCACAATCTGCCACAGTTTGGAGCTGTGTGAACGGAAATTGAGCTGGTTCTTGGCAGAAGAGCAGCAATAATGAACATTCTTGGTGATGTTTACCTTCTTTCCAAACAAGCACTTTTGCAAAAAGCCTCCCCAAGCAGAACTGCCACCAGCACCATGCCCAGCTGGCTGCTGCTGCCTCTGAGGTGCCTGTCCCTCCCCCGGGGTGACTCAGCTGCCATGAATGATCCCACACAGGTGAGTAACAAAGGGCAGCCCAGCCCAGAGCATTTCCCTGTTCCTGCTCTCTCCTCCCATGACCTGATTCCTTTCCCTTTTTCTCCCTCTCTGGCTCCCAACTTCTCCCTTCCCCAAGAGCAAAGAGCTCCTCAAGATTTAAAGATGCCTTCTGGCTTTGCTGCACCTTCAGAGGTGGCTTTTAAGGGACCGGGGGACAGATTAGATTCTGACATAATGCCATGATTCTTAAACCAAACAACACTCAACCCTGAAATCAGCAGACAGCCATTTTCCCCATTTGTCAGTGAATAAACAGGACGTGCCACCTTCCAGCCACATTTCTGGGCAGGCACAGAAAAGCAGGAAGCTCTTTTGGAACAACTCACCTAAAAAGCAAAATTTGCAAGCAAAACCAAACTGATGCTGTCGAAAGGGACAATTTCATGACAGAAATCCTACAGGGCTGGATTTTAACAAACAACTTCCAAACCCACACAACACAGAGGGGGAAAAATCCGAATTTCAGGCCACGCTGCTGTCACCAGGAGGGAGAAGCTGCTCACAGGGAGGGCTCCAGGGATAAAAACATGGTTTTTCTCCTCTGCTGAGGGACTAAAAAAGGAGGTGGTGGCTCCTACCTGGTCATAGGACACGGGGGTCTGCCTGTGGTTGGAGAGCTCCACCAGCGTGCTGACGTCGGTGCGCAGGTCCGACTTGCAGCCCACCAGAAGCATCTTGGTGTTGGGGCAGAACTCCTGGATCTCCCCTTTCCACTGCAAAATTCAAGTTGGGAATGTTTAAACCCACAGAAACAACTGGCACAAGTTGAATCAAGATGCTCCACGCTGAAATGGTTTTTATGTAATGTTGGATTTTTTTTTCCTCGTGTCGGATTCGAGGTAATTTATTTTTTTTTATTTTTGGAGGTGTCAGCTGAGGCAGAACTTGGCCAAGGATGAAATTCTCATTATTTCACACACTCATGAATTCCCCTGGCTTACTAATCACGAGGGAATGAGGTGAGATTGTTTACCCAACATGAGCAAAGGTTTGCAGAGCTGCTGTTTTCTCACACCCAGCCCCAGAAATGCTGGCCCCACCTCCAGAGGCAGCTCCTGGACAGCCACACCACCAGCAGCAGGGCTAAAGTCATCAGCCTTCAGTGGCTAATAAATCATAATACTGGCTAATAAATCATAATACTGGCTAATAAATAATAAACAGTGGCTAATAAATAATAAATAGTGGCTTTAGTGCTGCATTCTCCCAACCTCAAACTGCACAAATCCGTGCCAGGTGAAGCAGCAAGGAGCCCCTGAGAGAGAATAAATTCATTTGGTTTCACCCTTCCAGAAAGTTATGGTGAGAACTCCGAGGCAGAAACTTCACAGCACAATCCCAGCAGATTTTGGACTGTTATTACAGCTTCACAGATGATACTCCCTACAATTGAAGGGCTCTAATTTGGGTTTAAAAGCACACTGAGCAAAAACTCAGGCAGGATTTAGTAACCAGCATTAGCAGGGACAGAAAAACCACAGCTCTGGATGCTTTTTGCCACNGGAAAAACAAGGAAAAACAAGGAACTTCAGGTCACTAAGCAGTGTGAAAGTTTCCCAACGTGTCAGAGTTCCTCTCACACCACCCTCCACAATCCCTTGCTATCCCAAGGCTGAGGAATGAGAATTTCCTTCAGCTCCAAGCATCCCTCAGGGAGTTTTTCTTTCCAATTAACACCCACCCCTTCCTATTAAAAAAAAACATTTTTATTCCCCCCCGCGCGCCATTAAAAAATCCCATTTTTTTCCCATTAAAAATGGAATTTTCCAGTGTGGGAACAGCACCACTGTCTGAATTAAAGCTGAGCAAAATACTGAGCTCAGGGTTTGCTCCAAACTTGCCTTTTTTAGGACACTGTCCAGGGTTTCTGGGCGGCTGATGTCAAAGCAGATGAGCACAGCGTCCGAGTCGGGGTAGGAGAGCGGGCGGACGTTGTCGTAGTAAGGAGACCCTGCAGGCAAACCCAACAAAAATCTTCATTAATCCTTGGTTTTCCTCTCCCTGCAGCACTCAAAAAAACCTGGAGAGCTTTCCAGCCACGACCCCCCAGTGATCCATCACCCCCNTTTTTTTTTTTTTTTGAAGTATTTTTATTTAGGCTATTCAGAGCACTGCAAGGCACTTTATCCCAGCGAGGCAAAAATCACAGCCCCNAAATCCTTAGTTTTTTCTACAGCAAAATTGAAATTTCTCAAGTTTTGATTTGTCTGAGAGTTAATTGAAAACAAGCAAGTGCAAAAAAGCATCTTTAGTTGTCACATTGACAATGTTCACAAGTAATTCTTGCTTCAATTTTGGTGCAGGAAGATTTCCAGCAGGGAAAAATCCCCTCAAAAGCTCCCAAGGAAAGGGAATTAAGCTCGGCATTAACAAATCCTTGAAGGTTTTTTCTACAGCAAAATTGAAATTTCTCAAGTTTTGGTTTATTTAAGAGCTAATTGAAAACAAGCAAGTGCAAAAAAGCATCTTTAGTTGTCACATTGGCAATGTTCACAAGAAATTCTTGCTTCAAATTTGGTGCAGGAAGATTTTTCTACAGCAAAATTGAAATTTCTCAAGTTTTGGTTTATTTAAGAGCTAATTGAAAACAAGCAAGTGCAAAAAAGCATCTTTAGTTGTCACACTGGTAACATTCAGAAGAAATTCTTGCTTCAAATTAAAGAATTTGGTGCAGGAACCAAATTTCCAGCAGGGAAAAATCCCAGTGCTGTGGGCAGGCACACAAGTTATCTGTCACAAAAAAAGCCTCATTAATCTGTGAGCCAATAAAACTTGCAATAAATGTTTATGTTTAGCCCATAAAGCAGATTTTTATCAACGAGATCAAAGCTAATTTAGTAATCTGGGGGAACAGATGTAGGTACAGCTCTTTGTGTTTGTTTTACTTGCAGGCCTGGGAAGGGATTTTCTGTTTTCCTTCACTACAGTCATGATGTGAAGAGTTAAAATCTGGCCAGAGTTAAAAATAATATTTTAATCATCTGGTGGATATGGTAACAAGTTGGGGGAAAAGAAAGAAATAAAAAAAAATCTGTTTTTTTAAGAAGTTGCAGTCACTCAACCACCATTAACTGTGCTGAGCTTCACTTCCTGAGAAAAATACATTTATTAATGCATTTAAAAGGGCATTTAAACCAACAGGGCAACTGAAAATTCACTTTCTCAGCTGTCCTATTTTAGGATTTGTGTATTTTCCCCATGAAAAATCCTAAAATCCAGCAGCCTCTAAACACAGCATGGACAAGAACCCAGCTTCCAGGAGTTTGGGGGTTATCAGCTCATTAATGTCCAGAACTAATTGGCTGGAAGATTGTTAACTGGATTAGAGGAATTCCTCCAGTTTTTTCCCTGACAGTTGTGGAGAATTCTTTTGCTTTATCTGGTTCTGCTCAGGGTCAGGATTCAAAGTGTGAGAGGCAGAATTGCTGTTCAGACTTTAATGTTTATTATTTTTTATCTCAGTTACTTGTTAACCTGCTGAGTTACCCAGGTAAAAATGGAGAACAGAGTTTTAAAGTGTTTTTAATTAGGGGATGCCAACTAATTTATTTCAATTTTTAATTTAGTAATTAGTTATTAACATTCTGCACTGTGGACTTTACTAAGTAATCACACAAAAATGACCCAAACTTGTGAAGGAGAAGAGGAAGAGGAGGGAGAAAAAGGGGGAGAAGGAAAAAAAAAGGGGGGGAAGGAAAAAGGGGAAGGAAAAGGGGAAGGAAAAGGGGAAGGAAAAGGGGAAGGAAAAGGGGAAGGAAAAGGGGAAGGAAAAGGGGAAGGAAAAGGGGAAGGAAAAGGGGAAGGAAAAGGGGAAGGAAAAGGGGAAGGAAAAAGAGGAAGAAAAAGAGGAAAACTACACCCCAACCCCAATCTATGACATATATATTATTTTAACCCCACACCTTAAATTCTGAATTTCTCCCCCTGTGCTATCACACACTCCTATTTAACTCCACACTCTCAGTGCTCTCAGTTTTGGGAGCCTTTCCCAGGGCCTCAGATAAAATCCAGTGTATTTTTGTGGCTCATTTTGTGTCAGCACAGAAATCCTGAAATTCTCTGAAAAAAGCTCAGGCTGCTGCCCCAGGGAAGGGGGTGAAGGGCTGGCAGATGACTTCACTTGGAAGGAGGTTAAAAAAAATAATAAAATAAATTTAAAAAATCCCAGGAATGTTGTTTGTGAAGCAGAATAACACCCAGGGGGTGCAGCATTCCCAGAGGAGGCAGCAGAAGGTGATCTGGGGAAGGGCTGGGTTGGAATTCTCTCCCCTCTCTGTAAATGATAAAAAATCTGACAGAGCTGTCAGGAAAGGCTCCTCACCAAACCTGGATGACTTTGAGATAGATAAAAACTGCTGGTTTTTAAATTCAGTTACTGAAGGAGGAGTTGAAAGTTTTTGGCTGATGTTTTTAAGGTTGTTTTGTTGGGTTTTAACATGTTTTTTGTTTGGGTTGTTGGGTTTTTTGAGGGTTTTTTTTAGGGGCAGCCATTGATTTTTATATTATAAATTATGTGTTAGCTATTTATAATTATGATTTAATGTTTATTCCTTATGTTTGACAGCTACATTTTACTTTAATTTAATTTTTAAGTGCCAGTATTACTAAAAAGATGGGGGTTAGGAAGAAGAAGGAAGGAGGATAACATTTAAGACTTTTTATTTTGCTTTTTAAGCTATTATGGTAAAATTTCTAAAAATTTTATCTCCTGGCTGCAGCTGGGACCATCCAGGGCTGTCATGGAGCAGATTTTGCTCCACCCCTGAGCATTTCCCAGTCTAACCAGAGCCCAGACCCCCAGCACTGGCCTGCACCCCAGGGGGGCTGGGGTACCCCCCCCTGCACCCCAGGGCTGGCTGCTTTCCCCTGGACACAGCAGCTGCAGCCCCTGGAGCCACCTGGAGCCACCAGAGACACCTGGGTGCCACTTTTGTACCACTAGGAGCCACCTCTGGGCCACCAGGAGCTACCTGGGAGCCACCTTTGTGCCACCAGGGTGTCACCTTTGTGCCACCACGAGCCACCTGAAGCCACCTTTGTGCCACCAGAAGCCACCTGGAGCCACTAGAGCCACCTTTGTGCCACCAGGAGCTACCTGGGAGCCACCAGAAGCCACCTTTGTGCCAGCAGGAGCTACCTGGGAGCCACCAGGGTGTCACCTGGAGCCACCTTTGTGCCATCAGAAGCCACCAGGAGCCACCTTTGTGCCACCAGGAACCAACAGAGCCACCTGGGTGTCACCAGGAGCCACCAGGAGCCACCTGGGTGTCACCAGGAGCCACCTCAAGGCACCAGAGTGGCACCAGGAGCCACCTGGGAGCCACTTTTGTACCACTAGGAGCCACTTGAGTGGCACCAGGAGCCACCAGGGTGTCACCAGGAGCCACCTGGTTGCCACCAGAGCACTGCCACCCCTCCCTGAGCTCCTGGCAGCCCGGGCAGCAGTCAGGGAGCCCTCGGTGGCCAGGAGGCTGAGCAAAAACCCCCCTGACCAACCCCTGTGGGCTCACTCAGAGCCCAGGAGCCCAGCTGCTGGGCTGGGGTCTCTTTCCCCCTTCTCTGAATTTATTCCAAGTGGTCAGCTGGGATAAAAGCACTTTTAGGAAGTTTAACAGGGATATTCCCCAGCTTTTCTGCAGGGCATTTCCCCTCCCAGAAGCTTTTTCCTTTTTCCCTTCTCTGAATTTCTTTATTCCAGGTGCTCAGCTGGGATAAAAGCACTTTTAGGAAGTTTAACAGGGATATTCCCCAGCTTTTCTGCAAGGCATTTCCATTCCTGGAAGTTTTTTTCTTTTTCCCTTCTCTGAAATTTCTCTGATTTCAGATTCTGAGCTGGAATAAAAACACTTTTAGCAAGTGTAACAGAGATATTCCCAAGCTTTTCTGCAGGGCTGGTGTGGGGCAGAACAGAGCCCATTTCAACTCCTGGATGATTTTTCTTTATCCCCTACTTTGAATTTCTCTATTTCAGATTCTGAGCTGGAATAAAAACACTTTTACAAACTTTAGGAGGGATATCCCCAGTTTTCCTGCAGGGCAGACTGAACAGAGCCCAATTCCACTCCTGGATGGTTTTTCTTTTCCCCCCATTCTGAATTTCTTTCTTTCAGATTCTGAGCTGGAATAAAAACACTTTTACCAACTTTAGGAAGGATATCCCCCAGGTTTTATGCAGGACATTTCCACTCATGGATGCTTTTTCTTTCCCCCTATTCTGAATTTCTCTATTTCAGATTTGAGCTGGAATAAAAACACTTTAGGAAGTTTAGAAGGGATATTCCCCAGCTTTTCTGGAGGGCATTTGAACTCCTGGAAGGTTTTTCCCCTACTCTGAATTTCTCTATTTCAGACACTGAGCTGGAATAAAAGCACTTTAGGAAGTTGAGGAGGAATATTCCCCAGCTTTTCTACAGAGCATTTCCACTCCTGGATGGTTTTTCTTTTTCCCCCCACTGTGACTTTCTTTCTTTCAGATTCTGAGCTGGAATAAAAGCACTTTAGGAAGTTGAGGAGGAATATTCCCCAGCTTTTCTACAGAGCATTTCCACTCCTGGATGGTTTTTCTTTTTCCCCCCACTGTGACTTTCTTTCTTTCAGATTCTGAGCTGGAATAAAAGCACTTTAGGAAGTTGAGGAGGAATATTCCCCAGCTTTTCTGAGGTCATTCCCACTCCTGGATGTTTTTTCTTTTTCCCCCCACTGTGAATTTCTTTCTTTCAGATTCTGAGCTGGAATAAAAGCACTTTAGGAAGTTGAGGAATATTCCCCAGCTTTTCTACAGAGCATTTCCACTCCTGGATGTTTTTTCTTTTTCCCCCCACTCTGAATTTCTCTATTTCAGATTCTGAGCTGGAATAAAAACACTTTTAGCAAATTTAGGAGGGATATCCCCAGTTTTCCTGCAGGGCAGACTGAACAGAGCCCATTCCCACTCCTGGAGCTGCAGGATCCACCAAGGCACTTCCCTGGCTCCCATTTCTGAGCCACCCTCTTGGCTGTGCAGATGAAGAGGAGCTGCAGCCCTACTCAAGCTGGCATTTTCCCTGCCCAGAGAAACCCTCAGAAGGCAGGAATGTCAGGAATGAGGCACACTCAAGTCTGAACACACAACCCCAGCCAGGCTGCTCCCTCTCTTTTTTCATGTTCCTTTGCAGAGTTGAAGCCTTGCCAACCCTCGAAAACAGAAGGAGAATGTGGAGCTGGAGCCATGGTATTTGTGGGGAGAGGAAAAAAAAAAACCTATTTGTGTTTGGGATTCTGTTCCTGTAAAATAAAGCATTTTTTTGGCAAGGACCACATGGGTGGTTTTTTAGTTTTATCAAGGAGTTGCTGATAAGGCTGTAGCTCTGGACATTTAATCCAGCTGCAATCCTCCTTGGAGTTTTGGGTGGGTTTTTTTAATTTTAAATTTGTTTGGCAGCTTCACTAATTTCAGCCAAAAATACTTGCAACGTTAAGGATGATCTGCTTTTGCAGCCTTATGTTTGGTGCAGGGTCCAAGAGAAATTCAGCTTTTAGGCTGAAATAAAAACCCCCTCCCCAGCAATATGCTTGGGTTTGGCCTGCAGGGGATGCCAAGCTCAGGTTTAAATAAAAAAAAAAGAGAATTACACCATTAAAAAGCATGAGAATATTTAATTTTGGGGTGGTTTAGCACTGCTGGATCAGGGAAAAACGCTTGGTTGGAAAATCCAAAGGCACCAGGAGGGTTCAGCTCCACATCCTGAGGCCAGGAGGGCTCAGTAACAAGGCAAGAATTTCTTATTTCCACACCAGCAAGCAGCCACCAGGAATTAGGCTTTGGAGCCTTTTGGAGGCCAGTCAAGTGAAAGGACAACAGATGAGCAGCAGCATTCTCAGCCCCAAACCCTTGGGCTCAGTAATTATCACAGAAAACACAGCCTGCTCCAAGGAGCAGTGCTCATGGCTTCCCAAAAATCAAAAAAAAATGGGATGGCTGAGGTGGATTTTCTGTCTCCAAGCACGGCTATATCAAAATATTCCCATTTTTTTAATGTGATCACACCTCCAAGGGAGAACACCTGGCATTCCTGGGTTTCAATTCTAATTAATTCCCTTGTAAAAGTAATAAGGAAAGCTAAGACGGGCAATTAAACCCAGAAAAATCACAGAATTCAACAGGGCCAAGCTGCAAGAGAAGTGTGAGGTCAAGACAGCAATTGGAGTTTTCCTTTGCAACCCTCCCTGCCAGGGAATTTGGGGAATTAGCAACTCGAATTCCTCCCATTTCAGCTTTCTCCTGCAAGGTTTCAGCACGAAACTTTCCAATTAATTTCTGTTTCTACACGGATGCTGAGTGCATTGCACACAGTCAAAAAATCACAGCAAAAAACTCACTTTTCTCCCAGCTCCAAGGCCCTTCTGGATTTAATTCCTGGCTAATCCCCAGCAGTTGTAAGTATTTCTGGCCCTGGTGAGAATTATTTTATTGGGTCCAAGCAATAAAGAAACCCCCCTAAAATACATTTTAGGTATGTACACCTAATTAATGGCATTTCTAA
Source organism: Sitta europaea (assembly GCA_013400255.1). NCBI lineage: Eukaryota > Metazoa > Chordata > Aves > Passeriformes > Sittidae > Sitta > Sitta europaea. The sequence continues at coordinate 95,264 of VXBS01003421.1, read as the reverse complement.
GTTGTCCTAGCGAGAAATACAAACGTGAACCAAGCCAAAAAACTTGATAAATGCAGATTACACGCTAGATAAAGGCAACTAATACAGATTTTTTTTACCTTCACGGTGGCCCTGAAAGCAGAAGAGGAAGCTTTAACCTGGAGAAACTCTGAATATTGCACCTCACCCAACAAAAGAGAGCTCAGGACTGCCACATGTCAGCACAGAGCTGGGTAATTTCTGGGGGAGTGAGATTGCAAGCAGACATTCCTGCTTTTGAGAGAGGGCTGCTGGTCCCAAACCCCATTGAAATTCAACTTGGCAAGCGCTGCCCTTCACTTAGCTGGGGCTAATTTAAATCCTTCTAATGACTTGCAGAACTAGACAGCACCAGCACAACATGTGAATAATGAACCTTGCAGTTGCACTCAGCTCTGACTCGCCCCAGATTCCTACAAATCTAAGGTGCAACGAGAACTCCACAGTGCATTGAATATTTTTTATCAGATGCACGACACCTGAAAGTTCTCTCAAAGTAAAAACGCGTTATTATCGTTTGGATATAAAGTTAGGAATTAAAACCGTGGCAGCAGGGGCTGTTCTCAGCCTAACACGACTATTTTAATCAATTCCCACAGCTTTTCTGATCTTCTCAGGGAGCAAAAAAAAGGAAAAAAAAAAAGTGGCAGCATGTCCTTCCAAAGGATTCACTGCAAAACCCAATTATCAATTTTAATTCAAGGCCAGGCTGTTGAAAGCTCCCAGTTGAAAAAAAAAAGAGTTAAAGATGAATACAAAACTACTGATTGAGTCATCTTGGAAGTATCTGCAATAAACTCAATTAAAGAGCATCTTTTGCCTCTCCCAAGAGATATTCAAGCACCACAAAAACTGCAGCCATCACCTCCCCCAGTGTTGCAATGATCAGCCATCTCTTTAAGTTAATTAAATTTAGTCCTGCTTTAAAAAAATGCCATTCAGACATCTCTTGTAACCCAGCAGAGGACCAGGACAAAGACTTGTAAAAATTAAATTATCAAGACTTGCAGATAAGGCTAAAACACTCCCTTATCTTCTGCTGTCTCTTATCTGCTGATGGGATTTTGCTCTGGGTTAATGGGCTTGGCCAGGGTTGGGTTTTTTTTTTTTTGCAGTGGGATCTTCAGGGAGCCAAAATTCCACATCCAGAGGGATCCACTCAGCAGCACTCTGTCCAACCAGGCACTGGATCTTGCCAATATTTCCTCTTCACTTTGGGATGTCAGACAAATAAATCACTTGGTCACAAGCTTCTGACTCAACCACGTTTTCTCTGAGTTCCAGGACAGAGGACAAAGGCTGGCAGGTGGTTTTTTGTTTTTTTTTTTTTCTTCCACTGCTTTTGTCTTTTGAAGTGTTAGGGAATATTTCATTCCATGGGTGTCTCCAGCCTTTGACAAACAGATTCCGAACCTTCCCACGTCCAGCCTGCTTGTGTGTTGTATTTTAATAAAGATAACATTTTCCAAAACAACTATTAATTTTTAATAAGCCCTTGCTCCATAGTTCCAGCCAGCTTAGCAAGCAGCATGAGAGCTCCGACCAGACATACTCCAGAAATCTGCAAGTCTCACTTGGCATAAGATGAAGAAAAAAAAAAAAAAATTAAAAAAAAAAAATCAGCTCAGAGCAAAGCTGATACTGGTTGTGGGCAGAGGCTGCCTTTTCCCAGCAATCGTGTTGCAAGAATTTGGAATCATTTCCTCAACAGCAAGAGGGAAGCCAACCCGCCGCCTAAACTCCTCTTTTAAACAGGGATTAACATTTTCATTCCTGGGAAAAAAGCTGTTGTCACACCGAGGAGAAAGCGCCGGCTCCAAATCCAGCATTCCCGAGCCACGTACCCAGAGAAGAGAGGCACCGAGTGCTCTGCCAACTTCCTCCGGGATTTATTTCTGTTTTTTTTCCCCCCAATCAGCTGTGCGGGTGATGCTGATCCACACCCCTGGGGACGGGTCCTGGGGTCATTCCCCCCACCCTGGACAGCCCCACGCTCCTCTCCGGCGATTTTGGGGGGCTGGCTCATCTCCCCCTGGCTGGAAGCTCAGCCCAATTATCCAAATTATCCACGACAGGCGGATCTAGAGGAGCTCCTGCCTCGACATGCGAGCAGAGGCAGCCAAACGCCAAAGCCCTGAACCTTTGAGGGGTCTGAGCCGGTTTCTTCCAGGTAAAACTGGAAAATGAAGAGCACGTTCAGCCCTGGAGGGGGAAAGGATGCTTCCCCCCGCATCCTGGAGAATCGGGGATAAATTCTGTAGGAATTCCCTAAAAGCCGGTCCTGGCCTTAAAGACCCTCTAAAACAGCGAGGAGGAAAGTGCTGTGTTTTGTAAAAAAACCCGAGGGGCTGCCCAGCGAGCTGAACTCGTTCCCCATTATCACCCGAGCGCCTTTTCCCGGCGCTGCGGGGCCGAGCGGGGCGCGCAGGAGAGAAGCTCCTTCCAGCCAGGCAGGTGAGGACACATCCCCCTGCAACGCCGGCAAACCGCTCCCCGGAGCCTGGCCCACACCCTCGGCCGAGCAGAGCCCAGATTTTCCTCCAAGAAATTAAAAAAAATCCCCTGGGAAGCGGCGGCAGCGCCGGT
>VXBS01003421.1:78843-92201 GCA_013400255.1 Sitta europaea | reverse complement strand
TCAGAGCCGCGGGGGCGGCGGCGATTCTCGATTCTCGATTATCGGTTATCGGTTATCGGTTATCGGTTATCGACGGGGTTTATCTGTAAATGGCGTTTACAGGTAAAAGGTGTGCCAGGGAGGAGCGGGGTCTGCGGCTGTGCGGCTTCCAGAGCGCGGCCGGGGTCCCTCAGGGGGTGCCTCGGGCTGGGGTGAGGGGATGAGGGGAGAGGAAGCGCTGGAAAAGGATGAGGAAAAGGCTGGAAAATGATGGGGAGAAAGGAGGAAAAAGATGAAAAAGGATGAGGAAAAAGATGAAAAAGAGAGGAGAGATGAGGAAAAAGATGAAAAAGTGAGGAGAGATGAGGAAAAAGCTGAAAAAGGATGAGGAAAAAGCTGGAAAAGGATGGGGAGAGCTGAGGAAAAAGATGAAAAAGGATGGGGAGAGATGAGGAAAAAGATGAAAAAGTGAGGAGAGATGAGGAAAAAGCTGAAAAAGGATGAGGAGAGCTGAGGAAAAAGCTGAAAAAGGATGAGGAAAAAGCTGGAAAAGGATGGGGAGAGCTGAGGAAAAATATGAAAAAGGATGAGGAGAAATGAGGAAAAAGCTGAAAAAGGATGAGGAGAGCTTAGGAAGGATGAGGAGAGCTGAGGAAAAAGCTAAAAAAGGATGAAGAGAGCTGAGGAAAAAGCTGAAAAAAGGATGAGGAAAAAGCTGAAAAAGGATAAGGAGAGCTGAGGAAGGATGAGGAGAGATGAGGAAGGATGAGAGATGAGAAAAAAGCTGAAAAAGAATGAGGTGAGATGAGGAAAAAGCTGAAAAATGATGAGAAAAAAACTGAAAAAGGATGGGGAGAGCTGAGGAAAAAGCTGAAAAATGATGAGAAAAAAGCTGAAAAAGGATGAGGAGAGCTGAGGAAAAAGCTGGAAAAAGGATGAGGAGAGCTGAGGATGGATGAGGAGAGCTGAGGAAAAAGCTGGAGGAAGGATGAGGAGAGCTGAGGAAGGATGAGGAGAGCTGAGAAGGGATGGTGCTTGTGACGGTGGGCAAAGGGGCATTTCCCTCCAGACACGGCCACAAAGAATATGTCAGGACATCACAAAAACATGGAATACTCTGAGTGGAAACTGTCCCTGCCCAGACACCCCAACAATGCCACCCTGGGAGCGGTGTCCAAGCGCTCCTGGAGCCTCGGGAATGTGCCCATTCCCTGAGGGAATTCAGTGCCCAGCACCTTCTGGGGAAGAGCCTTGTCCTGACACCCACCCTAAACATGCCCGGACACAGCCCCATATCCCTGTCCCTGAGAGCAGAGATCAGCACTTCCAAACATTCCTGGTTTTCCTCTTTCTTGTCAAAATACTCATTGCCGAAGAATGGGTTTCTGTTTGGTGACAATGTGCAAAACGCTAAAATTTGCTCTGTGTGTCTTATCTGTAAAGCCCTGGAACAGACAGATTTCCACCTCTTTTTTTAGGTTTTAAAATTAGAAGCTGCTCCTTTGCATTCTCCATCCATCCCGGCTGTCCACCAGCTTTTTAGAAAAACGGTGGAATGGGAGGAAAAAGCAGTGAAAAAAATGAAATCTCACAGGAAGCCGAGTATCTCCCTTTTGTTCAACATTGGGACAAGTGATAAATCTGGAAAAACAAAGCTGTGTAAATGCTCACAGGTGTTCTCCAAAGGGCAGAAAACCCGGATTTTTCTGCCTTTCCTTCAGCTCCATGCTCGGGGTTCCCAGCGAAGCTGGCAGAGGTTCAGCAGAGGGTTCAGCGCCGTTCCCGAGAGGAGAGCCCGGAACAAGGGAGGGTTTGTGAGCCACTCATCTCCCTCAAGAGCTCCTCTCTTCTCCCATACGGCTCCGTGTGGCAGCTGGATCCTTGGAAAAGGGGCTGGAGCAGAGCCTGCCTGCCTTCCTCACTGCTTTTCCCCGGAGCAGCCGGACACAGGGGTGGCCTCCCCGAAGGTGTGGCCTTGGCCTTATCTCCTGAGTCAGCCAGGTCACGAACCCACCCCGGGTCAGCTCCGGCCTGAAACGTCAGCAATTCATCAAGTTTTAAATCAACATCCTGCGAAAAGGACGTTGCCTCGTGCCTGCTCGCCCCTGGGGAGATGCTGCCCTGACTCACACGAGAGAATCCCAAACGTGACGTTTCAAAATTCAGCGCTGATATTTTTGGGGTTTGTTGTTGCCACGTCTTTTCGCTGGTCGAATTACTCGTTGGTTTCTGTTTGGTGACAATGTGCAAAACACTAAAATTTGCTCTGTGTGGCTCATTTGTAAGGCCCTGGAGCAGAAGGATTTCCATCTCTTTTTTAGGTTTTTAAATTAAAAGCTGCTCCTTTCCAGTCTCCTGCTGTCCATCAGCTCTTTAGATAAACGGTGGAATGGGAGGAACAAGCAAAGAAAATTAATGCTCTCAGGAAGTTTCTCCCTTTTGTTCAATGTTGGAACAGGAGATAAATCTGGAAAAACAAAGCTGTGTAAATGCTCTCAGGTGTTCTCCAAAGAGCAGAAAATCCTGATTTTTCTGCCTTTCCCTCTGCTCCATGCTGGAACATGAGGCAGCCTCGTGGGCAGAGGAAGGTGGGATGCAGCTCTGGACTTCCAGCTTTGGAAGTCCAATGCACCAACCAAGGAATATCTTGGATCTGAGGAGAGAAGAAGACTGGGTTGAAAGATCTCTTTGTTCATCCCGAGTGGGAGCTGGGGGTGAACATCTGCTCCTGCCCAATCCATCGGGCACCTCCAGACGGACAAAGCCCTGTGTTCCAGGGTGCTTGGGCTTCCTCAGAGGAGGATCTGCTCTCCTCTGGGATCCTGGAGGAGACATCTCCCTCACACAGCCCCCGTGGAAAATCCGCCTGCATCCAGCTATGCTTGGAATGTGGAAACTTCAACGCACCAGGAACCCTTACTCATCGTGAGCAGAGAGCTGCCGTCAGCGGCTCCTGCTGAAATCATCCCGGCACGATTCGCTTGCTGCCAACCCCACCCAGCCCATCCCCGGCGATTTCGGGGGCTTTGGGCACTGGGGACAGGCCTTGGAAGCCGCCGGCTTGTTGGAATTCCTTGGGGAAGCTGCTCCAGCTCCGTTAATCCCCATAAACCCATTATTCATGTCAAACCCTTCAGTTCAATGCCTTTTCCCATCTCTCGATAACCACGGGGATAACGCAGTGGGGGGTTGAGGTTTCCACCAGCAGTTTTCACACGCAGTCTGGAATTTTTTGATTTGTAGGGACGAGTTTCGTGCTTTGTTTTGTTCGAATTCCCCATTTTTCTCCAGATCTGATCGGAGCCTTTCACAGTTTCTCCTCTTTCCATCCCAGAAATCATGATGTGTATATTAATAACACACACACAATTTAGGATTGGCATGGTAATGACTCCTGATCCCATCTAAGATTTCATGGGAATATCAAAATACATTTTTCTCTCCTCACAAATAATCTGCCTGAGCACTTTCCACGACTGTAATAAACCAGCTGAGAGCTTTTAGTTTCAGAATAACTGCTCGATGATTTAAATCTAAAATTGCTCTCCAGATCTCTCTCCCTGTAATGCCTACCACTAAAGCATCCATGAAAAATATTGAATAATATACATAAAACATGGATTTTACACCTCCCAGCCCTCCTCCGCGCTGCTGGCGTGCAGCTGAACGCACATTAAAAGAACATTATCAAGGTTTAAGGTCGGACATTTGCAGATTAGGAAATGCGTGTTTCCTGCGTGGCGGAAGCTCCCTCGGGATGAGAATTGATTCCACGACCACGTCTGATTTTTTTTTTTAAATTTTGTTCCAGAAGCCAGGAGTGGTTTTGTCACAGAGGGATGTCTGCACCTCTTGGGGGCCAGCGTGGAATTCCCGCTGCTCTCCTGAGCGCAGACCCGTTCGTTATCTCTTCGGTGGGGTTTATCAGTGTTGTACTCGACTTTTTACCAGATGGAAAGAGATTATTCCTGTTTGACAGCAGAGGAGCAGCGAGGCCACAAGTACCCGCTAATTCCCGCTGAGGGATCCTTCCCAACCCTTAACGCTCGGCAGATGTTGGAATAGGAGCTCCCGCTACTTTCCCCTTAGGACTTCAAATCGCAAACCGCGCTGCCCGCCCAGGGAATTCTCACTTCGGGAAGAAGCAGCTCCAAGGAGCTCGACTGCCGCACGTGGCTCAGACCCTGCCAAGGGACGCAGCTTCGGCTGCCAAACCCCAAACCCCAAAATCCTTCTGTTCCGAGGAAGGTTTCAAACTGGTGGTGGTGGGGCGAGAACGAGCCTCTCCCGTTTCGTGATGTCGGTGGAATACTATGCAGGAACAACGGCATGAAAATCAATGCTAATTAGCTGTGAACTGAAAACAAAATGAAGCTTGACACTCTTATAATCTCTATTTTGGCATTTAGAAATCCGGCTGTGACTCCAGCGCTGGGAGAGAGCTGCATAAATCCATAAAATCAGCTCAAGACACCAGCGAGCCTCCCTCACCTGACTGACAGGTCCTTGGGTGCTAAGCCTTGGATGAGAACAAAAGCTCAGCTATTCCAAGTTTCAGGAGCTGAGGGCAAAGCTTTCCCCAAGCCAAAATGTTTTAAAAAGCCCTTAATGAAGGCAGGATATTAAGGCAGAGACCGAGGTGATTTAAAACCCTGGCCGTGGTGTCACTTCTCGCAGGCAGGATGGAATCCCATCTCTGCTGCCAGCCCTGGGATCTGCAGCTCCTGGGTTTATCCAGAGGCTGTCCCAAGGCATTTATCCACACGGGGCATGGCAGGTGTGAGCTTCTGTGCCCTTTGCAGAGGGATAATACAGCGCAGAGATGATTTTTCCAGGAGTTTGTGGCAGCACCAGAGAAGTGAGGACATGTTGGAGGTGATTGCTCCCTTCCCATCACACCACCCGGCCAAGGAGGGTGAGGAATTCTGAATTCATCTGGAAAACTTCATGTTTTGGGAATAGAAAACATCATTGAGGAGCCAGAGAAATGCTCCGGGGCTGCTTAGAGAATTCCAGGATGGTTTGGGTTGGAAAGAACCTTAAAGCTCATCCCATTCCACCCCTGCCACAGACAGGGACACCTCCCACTTCCCCAGGTCCAAGCCCCAGTGTCCAACCTGGCCTGGGACATCCCAGGGGTGGGACAAGGACATTCTTGTGAGGGGTCAGGTTCAGACACTGCTCCTTACAGCTGTTTGACCTCATCCCACCAGCTGGGGAATCACCCCAGATCAAACCTGCCCTGCAGCAGAACTATTCCCTTTGGATAAACGCCCCCAAACCAGGAGAACTCCTGGACAAACCCAGCGCCGCGATCTGGCGCAGATCCGGCTCCCTGTTCCATATTTATGATTTGTCAGCGCTGGCAGGAAGAACAAATGGCACGTGGGGGGTGCTCTGCCATCCATGAAATCCCACGGAGCCCAAGGACGTTCCCTGCCTTGGGATGGTGGGGCAGGAGTGCCAAAACTCCACATTCCCAGCCTGCAGCTGGAACTCCGGGGTTTTGTCTGAATTCCTGCTGCTGTCCTGCATTCCTGGCTCAGCACAAACATCTTGTGTCCCCAGGGATCAGTCTTAACCAGGATGATAACTCAGGATTGGATTTCAACAACAAGGAAGAATTGTTTTGAGGGTTTTGTTTTAGTTTTTGTTTTTTTTTTTCCCAAAGCTCTGCTGGAATTTGAAGGAACACCAGAGTTGCATTACATCGATCTGGCTCTGAACTCAGGTCTGAACTAGGCCTGCAGATCCATAGAAATTTATGGAGAAATCCCATTGATCCCATTGAAATCCCATTCTGGTTCTTTGGCTCACAGTGAAATGATTCCTAGAGGTTGTTGGAGAATATCCTGCAGACAAAAAGATTTCCTTCTCAGGTTAATTATGGAAATTCCTTACCCAGGATCAGCAGTGCCAGTTGCTGGGGAGACAGGAAAAGTGTTTGTTAAGGAATCCTAGCCTGGAGCAGCATAAAAATTTTCTGACAGGATAGTTTTCCATCAGAAATATTGATCTGCTGAAGGCAGCTTGTTTTGCAGAACTTCCTGGATTTCAGTGGAATTTGGTATTAGGAACTCACTGAGTCGAAATTCTCTGCTAAGGTTGCAACTTTCAGGTTCGACCTCTTTTTATAACGAGATATTAAACTCCAAGCTTTATTTATAACGTGGTTTCCGAAACAGATAGGAAACGAGTAAACTCGGGACATTTTTAGTCAAAGGCTGGAGTTCATTTCACAAGGAATTTTGCAATCCTTTTGCTTGCATCCCATTCAGGGCTGGAAAAAACGAGTGAAATTGTGTAATCCCCCCTCCTCACCCAGCTCTGGCCGATCCCAGCGGGTGCTGGGAGCAGCTTCCAGGGAAAAGTGCAGCGGATTAGGTCAGTACTGCATGTCCTTACCCATTCCTCTGAATTCCTCCCTCTTCCCTGAAGGCAGAGCAGCTCGGAATTATTGCTGAAGAGCACAAAACCCAGCGGATCAGAAATGTCTTTTTTTTTTTTGGCTGAGGCACCACCAAGGTGGATTCGTTATCCCGAGGAAGTTGGGAGCGTTTCTCCTGCCCCAACCCCCTTCATTCCACCCCAAGCCTCAAATATTCGGTGACCCAAAGCTTTCCTGGCTGCACACACATATTTGTCATTCCTGCCCGTGTGAATGAGTAACAGCAGCACAGAGCCTTGGAAACATTGCAGGAATTTTTTTGGGAGCCATTTGAAACTCTTCACGCGCTCGAGCGTTGATTTTATTGTTTTCTGTCCCTCAGGCACAACATTTCCCACCATAAAGTCGTGGGGACGAGTTTGGAGCTGCATTTCACCATTTGTGGGGCTGGGAGCTTTTAGCTTGGAGGGTGCCAGGCTGGGATTAATCCAGTTCTGAGCTGCAGAAAAACCTCAGGAATTTCAGGGGGGGAAAAGCAGGATGGCTGTGGGCATCCATGAGGGCAAAGCACCAAGCAGAGACAACCAGAGAAGTGAGGATTAGACAGAGCCTGGAGCTCCTGTGAAGCAAATACAGAGAGGAGAAACCCTCTGGGAGAATAATTCTTCTGGGATTTGGGAGATGCAAGATCCATGGGGCAGCTGAAAAATAAGAGCAGCAAACGTCCCTCTGTAGGAAACTCCGGATTGCAGCGAAAGCAAAAGCTGCTCCAGCAAGTCCTGGCTCCCAGATTCCCAGATTTCTAATTAACTCCAATTGTGGAGGCAGCTCCTGCACGGCCCTGGCGAGGGATTGGCTTCGGGAGGAGCTGCTCTCCAGAGCTCTCGCTGGGAGGCTGCACAAAAATGAGATTTCAAGCAAGCCCCAGGTCAAACAGGACATTTCTGGGTCACGGGGGCCCTGGCCTGGATTTTCAGCAGCTCTGCCTGCAGCCAGCGAGATGAAAAGCAGAGCTTTGCTCCCTTCCTCTTCTTCCTTTGAGCTGCTGCTGTGGGGTGTGGAAAAACCATTTCCAGGAGCTGGAGCTCAGCACCACCATGGATGGATGGATGGATGGAGGTGGTGGTGGTGAATCTGGGGCTTCCACACCACGGTGAGAGTGTCTCCCACTTCAGCAGATTTCCCTGGAAAAGCGTGCCCATCCCTGGATCACACACAGCCTTGGACTCCTTTCTGAGCCAGGCTAATTAGGCAAGTGGTGGTTGCAGCAGGTTTCACACCCTCTCCAGCCCGAGATTTCCACGGGCAGGGAAAGTTCCTCGCTCTAATTAAATGACTCAGAAGAGCCCAACTGGTCTTCTAACGCATTCTAGCTCGGCTTTTGGTGTCAGGTGTCTCCACAGGAATGATTCAAGGTGGGAAATCTCTTCATCCCACACCTCTGTTTACCGAATCAAGGAATTATTGGGAGGCTGCAGAAAACATAGCCTTCACTTTATTGGTGGGATGTGCTTTGTGAAAGAAGCATTGAAGGGAAGCTGCAGGGAGCTGCTGCCCCATCCCCTCACCTCCAAAAGCAGCCGGATCCAGGATTCATTCCTGCGCTTTCAGGAACAGCCTGGCAGCAGGAGGGAGAATAAAACCCTCCCAAACTCTCGTTGGATGCATTAAAAATGAATTCCTCCAAGACAAGACAGAGCCATGAGAAGCTGTCCTCAGCTCAAACCCTGACATCAGCTGGCAGAGGGAGCCTCGGGGAGCCCGGAGCTGAGCTTCCCAAACTTTCTGCATATCCCGTGCTCAGCACATCCCAGTGAGTGGCTGCCTGGATTTCAGCTGGAACATGTATTTGCAAAGTCCAAGGAGAGCCTCATTTTTTCACCATAAAAGGTTGGGAGCGAAATTCCAGAGCTGAATTAACACGTCCTGCTGCTCCTCCACGTGGGAAAAGAATGCTGCGTCCTCCCACGTCGCTGCTTCCCATCCCAGGGCTTCTTCCCTCTTCCCAACCTGTCCCTGCAAGTCAGACCTTTGCTGCCATGAGCCAACAATTAATTAGGAGGATATAATTGCCTCTCATCAAGAGAGATACCTGCAGAAGCCAGGTCTGGTTCTCTCCGTGCTTACATGGCTTTTATCCCGCTGCTTTTTCCAAATTAATTGGAGTAGTCCGGAGTTTTCACCCTTCTGGGGGGAAATCCGGCCCAGGAATCTTTTCTCTGACTTCTTGCTGATAAATAATGATGGGAATTATCCAGGGAGGATTATCCAGCAGCCCAAAGTGCTGCTGAGGGGGTTTGAGGGGTTATTCCTGGGGTGCCAGTGGAGGTCACCATCCCTGCTCGGTGCTCAGGGTCACAGCACTGCTCCACGTTTTCATCCTTGAGAAAATCAGCAGGGAGTGGACAATAAATCTTTTCCAATAAAAGGAATTGGGAGTTCAGCTTTGGAATTCTGTCACTTGAGGCACGAGAAAGCCCTGCCACAGCTTTCCCTGTGGAAATGAGGACGACAGAGAGAGCTAACAATAACTAAAAGCTAATTTCAAACGCTAAAATAGTTAAATTTTCAGCTTTCTGGAATTTTCTGCTCCAAGGAGAAGAGAGCCCTGCTCTGTTCCTGGTTCTCCTGCCAGTTTTCCAGCGGGATGTGGGACAAGCCAGTTCACGTCTGGGTGCCTTTCCTTATCTGAGGCTGGCAGTAACTCCCAGGCTCCACAGGGCACCGGGAGGGCGAATTCACCACCAGCAGCGCCTCCCAAAGAGCTCCGGTCCCTCCTGGGATTCAGCCGGAAAATATCCTCGGGCAGGAGAGGGTGCTGTCCCACCCCGGTGCCCGGCACACCCCGTGTGTGTTCCCAGCACTCCGAACCCCAGTGAGCTGATCCCAGCAGCAGATGGAACATCCAGGAAGGAAATCCCAGCCCAGAAGGTCGTGGTGCCAACCTAGAAAGCTCCAGGAAAAACCAGAGCTTTTCCAGCTGGGAAAGGCTGAGATCCTGCTGGAGTGTGGGAGTGTGCACAATATCCCAAACTGTCAGCATGGGGGAGGATTTAAATCCATGCTGCTCACAAGGGAGTTAACCCAAGGGTTTGGGGTTGAGCCGTGGGTAAAAGGAGATTTTTCCCCAGGAAAAGCCCAGCTTGTGCCCATCATCTCAGCCTGGTGGGTGTAACACAATCCAGGAAATCCTCAGGATCCTGATTCCCCACATGCCTGCACCTTCATTTTTGGAGGTACAATACCCCAGGCTTTCAGCTTGGGGGAGGATTTAAATCCATGCTGCTCACAGAGGGAATAAACCCAGGGTTTGGGGATGAGCCATGGGTAAAAGGAGATTTTTCCCAGGAAAAGCCCAGCTTTCAGTCAGCTGTGACAAGCCTGGGCAGAGGGACATCCCCTGTCCCTGTGCCAGCAGGACACCAGACCTTGTGTACAAAACTATTTATTAAAGAGCCTCTCCCCCCCGAGTGGAGCCTGGGCTGAGAGCCAGGCTGCTGGCTGGGGGATCCCAGTCCCTCTTCCTTCCTCTCCAGCAGGTGGGAATCCCCTCCCAGCCCCGGGGCCCTTGGCATGGCCACATTCCCGGCAGCATTCCCGTGGGCAGCTTTGCAGGAGTCACCCCTGAGCAAAGCAGAGATAAGGAAAGGCCTGGCAGCCCTCCAGCCTGCACAGATGCTGCCTGGTTTTGAACTCCACAAATGATTTATGTGCTCTAGAAAGGATCCCAGCACCTCCTCCTCCTCCTCTCAAAGTCCTTTTTTAAGGACATTTCTCCCTCTTTCTCCACATTTTCCCTCTGGTGTCAATACCTTCGCTATGAGCACCCCTAAAAATAAAAACAAAACAAGGAAACAGCAAATCAAATATTTTGTTGGGAACTAAATGGAGCCAAAGCTCCAGCGGGGCAAGAAGAGGTTTTGTTTTATCAGCAAAGCAAACACCTTGTTCTGGAGCAAAATGCTGTTTTCCCTGTTGGAACAGCCTCCTGAAAATGAGGCCAATGCAGTTTTCATTTGCAACACTAATTTGATGAACTGCAGCGGGTTAATGATATTGCTGGGTTTAATTAAGGCAGTCGTGAGTCAGTGAGTCCCTCCTCCTCAGCAGGGGGTTTGGGCAGCACCTCCAGCACCTGAGCCCAGCCTCTGGCCAGTCATGGAATCATGGCCATGGGCAGGACATGGGCTACAGCCCCAAATCCCTGCTTCAGCCCCAAATCCCTGCTTCAGCCCCAAATTCATGTTACAACCCCAAATCCCTGCTTCATCATTAAATCCCTGCTTCAGCCCCAAATTCATGTTACAACCCCAAATCCCTGCTTCATCATTAAATCCCTGCTTCAGCCCCAAATTCCTGTTTCACCCACAAGTTCCTGTTTAATCCCCAAATTCCTGTTACAGCCCCAATCCCTGCTCCATCATCAAATGACTCTTACAGCCCCAAATCCCTGCTTCATCCCCAAATTCATGTTTTATTCACAAATCTATGTTACAGCCCCAAATCCCTGCTTCAGCCCCAATCCCTGTTTCACCCTCAAATCCCAGTTTCATCCCCAAATCCCTGTTTCATCCCCAAATCCCAGTTTCACCCCCAAATTCCAGTTTCATCCCCAAATCCCTATTTCAGCCCCAAATCCCTATTTCAGCCCCAAATTTTCCAGTCCAGCCCTGCATCCCTGCTTGTGCATCAAAGCCTTTGACCAAACTGTTATTTCTCTGGAAAATTTGTTCTTTGTTCTTTTGTTTCTTTGCTTGGAAAACCCACGGAATGTGTTTGATTTCTCTGTGTTAATTAAAGGCACCTCCTAAAAATCAGAGTGATATCCCTGCAAGTTCCCCATCTCACATCCCAAAAGTTAATTCCCAGTGGGATGTCAGCCAGGAAACCTTGAGGAATGAGCATCCTTCCCTACCCAGGACATGGGGATCCTTCCAGGCTTTAATTCCCCATCCCTAAATTCCCTGTCATTAAATTATAACCCCATTGTTTTAAGTGCATCTTCATTTTTGGAGGCACAACACCCCAGGCTTTCAACTTGGGGGAAGATTTAAATCCCATTTAGTCAGGGACAATTTTTTGGGACAAACACCCCAGCAGATCAGGACAGGTGACAGAGAAAAGGGGTTATTTGTTCAGTGTGTGGAAGTATTTTCAGGAATAAAAGCATTTTTGAAGGAGTTCAACACAAATTCTTTGATAATTCAGATTTACAGGAGTGTGGGGTGACAGAACAAGGGGGAACGACTTAGGACTGGAAGAGAGTGGATTATGATTAGGAAAAAAAATTGTTTTTTCCTAAAAATTGAGTTTTGATCCTCATCCTGTGAGGATGTTGAGGAATAAATAGGCTGTGGCTGTCCCTGGATCCCTGGAATGTCCAAGGACTGAGAGCCACCTGAGGTGGTGACATTGTCCCTGCCAAATCAGGGGGTAAACCAGGGTTATAATCATGGGCTATTTAAATTTGAATCTTAATTCCAACCCCCCCCCCCAAAAAAAAAAAAAAAAAAAAAAGCAAAATAAAATAAAATTTACATGGAATTAAGATTCCAGCCCAGATTTACCCCCACCACTGGGGACATCCTGGCTCCACTCATCCCAATCCTGGGTCCCATCAGGATTTTTCCCTCCCAGCCTTTTTGCCTGCACGTGGAGAAGGTTTCCCTTGTCACAGCCCCAGTCTGCATTTCACATTCACGCATTTCAAGTGCAGACAGGCTTGTAATTAAATCCTGGAGTATTTTAGGCACTCGTGGTGATGGGGAGCTCTCCCAGCTCAGCTCAGCATATGTTGTTCTCGTGGTGAACTCCACTCCTGCCAGCTGCCTGCGTGGGCTCTGCCTGCTTTCCCCTTCTCCCATCAATGAGCTGCATCCCAGAGCAGGAATTGTTCCCCAGCCCATCCAACACAAATCCCTGATTCATCCCAAATTGCTGTTCCAATCCCTATTTCCCCCCAAATCCCTATTTCACTCTCAAATCCTGATTTTATCCCCATATCCATGTTCCAACCCCAAAACCTGTTTCAACCCCAAATCCCTGTTTCATCCCAAATCCCTGTTCCATCCCCAAATCCCTGTTTCATCCCAAATCCCTGTTCCATCCCTGAATTCCTGTTTCAGCCCCAAAACCATATTTCAGCCACAAATTCCTGTTTCATCCCCAAATCCCTATTTCAACCCCATATCCCTATTTCAACCCCAAATCCCTGCTTCACCCCAAATCCCTGTTTAACCCCCAAAACCCTACTTTACCCCCAAATCCCTATTTCATCCCCAAATCCCTGTTCCAACCCCAAAACCTGTTTCAACCCCAAATCCCTGTTTCACCCCCATATCCCTGCTTCGCCCAAATCCCTATTTCACCCCAAACTCCTGTTTCAACCCCAATCCCTATTTCACTCCCAAATCCCTATTTCATCCCCATATCCCTGTTCCAACCCCAATCCCTATTTCACCCCAAACCCCTGTTTCACCCCAATCCCTATTTCACTCCCAAATCCCTGGTTCACCCCAAATCCCTGTTTCACCCCTATCCCTATTTCACCCCAATCCCTATTTCCCCCCAATCCCTGTTTCCCCCCAATCCCTGTTTCCCCCCAATCCCCGTGTGGCCCCTTCTCCTCCCAGGATCAAACCCCTCTGTTTCCCCAGCCCAAGGTTTGGAAGCTGCAGCTTTAGGATCAGGGCAGGAATTCTGCCCCTCCCAGGATCCTCTGCCGTGGTTGCCCCAAGCAGGAAGAGAACCCCAAAGGTGGGGCTTGCTCAAATGTTCTTTTTATTTTCGTTTTTTCAAGCCCAGCCCATTCCCAAATCTGTTCCCCAGGAATGTCACCAGGCAGGAAGTGCTCGTGACCGAGGACCTGACCCCAACACGTGCCTCACCTTCCTCCAGGGGATTTTTGGGGGTTTTTTTCCCCTTGGTAAGAATCCCATCAATCCCATTTGGGGTGTCTGTTTAAGGCCCAAATCCCTGTTTTATTCCCAAA
>VXBS01003421.1:65787-78783 GCA_013400255.1 Sitta europaea | reverse complement strand
CATCAGGATTTTTCCCTCCCAGCCTTTTTGCCTGCACGTGGAGAAGGTTTCCCTTGTCACAGCCCCAGTCTGCATTTCACATTCACGCATTTCAAGTGCAGACAGGCTTGTAATTAAATCCTGGAGTATTTTAGGCACTCGTGGTGATGGGGAGCTCTCCCAGCTCAGCTCAGCATATGTTGTTCTCGTGGTGAACTCCACTCCTGCCAGCTGCCTGCGTGGGCTCTGCCTGCTTTCCCCTTCTCCCATCAATGAGCTGCATCCCAGAGCAGGAATTGTTCCCCAGCCCATCCAACACAAATCCCTGATTCATCCCAAATTGCTGTTCCAATCCCTATTTCCCCCCAAATCCCTATTTTACTCTCAAATCCTGATTTTATCCCCATATCCATGTTCCAACCCCAAAACCTGTTTCAACCCCAAATCCCTGTTTCACCCCCATATCCCTGCTTCGCCCAAATCCCTATTTCACCCCAAACTCCTGTTTCAACCCCAATCCCTATTTCACTCCCAAATCCCTATTTCATCCCCATATCCCTGTTCCAACCCCAATCCCTATTTCACCCCAAACCCCTGTTTCNTCACCTTCCTCCAGGGGATTTTTGGGGGTTTTTTTCCCCTTGGTAAGAATCCCATCAATCCCATTTGGGGTGTCTGTTTAAGGCCCAAATCCCTGTTTTATTCCCAAAGCCTTATTTCACCCTCAAATCCCTCTTTCACCCCCAAATCCTTATTTCATCCCCAAATCCCTATTTCACCCCAAAACCTGTTTCAACCCCAAATCCCAGTTTCATCCCTGTATCCCTATTTCATCCCCAATACCTGTTTCAGCCCCAAATTCCTATTTCATTCCCAAATCCCTGTTTCATCCCCAAATCCCTATTTCAACACCAATACCTGTTTCAGCCCTTCCTCTGGGGTTTTTTTGGGATTTTTTTCTTGGAAAGAATCCCATTAATCTCATTTGGGGCATCTGTTTCATCCCCAATTCCCTATTTCAACCCCAAAACCCTATTTCAACCCCAAAACCTGTTTCAGCTCTTCCTCCAGGAATTTTTTTGGGTTTTTTTTTCCCTTGGAAAGGGTTAGATTTGGGATAACCCTACTCAATTGTATAATCACTAATCACTGATCAATACAAAACCATATAATTTCCTAATTATAGGCAAAAAGAAAACAAAAAAACCCACATTTTAGAACTTGTAGTTTTCCCCAACCCATCTGTCCTGGACAGATGAGTGTCACAATTTGGAATAACCCCACTCAATTCTATAATCGTTAATCACTAATTACTAATCAATACAAAACCACATAATTTTCTAATTATAACCAAAAAAAAAAAACCAAATTTTTTGTCCCCGGGTGGCTGCATCCCATTCCTGGAGATGTCCCGGCTGCTCCCGACACCCTGGGTGTGAAATTTTCCCCGAGTTTATCCGAAAACTCTTCCTGGTGTCTTTTTTTAATTTTATTTTTTGTTTTTTTTTCTGGGAACAGCTCATTAACCCCGAGCGGAAATCTGCCGGCTCCGCGCCAGGTTTTGTAATTCTCCCGGAGCAACGCGGGGACGAGAGGTTTGCATGGAAAGAACACGAAATTCCAGGGAAAAATGATAAACTTTGAGCTCCTTTCCTCTGCTCTGCACGCAGCAAAAGCGAGCTGGAGAAACCACTTTGTCCCAAAATAACTTTATTTTTATTTTTTATTTTTTTTTTAGCCGAATATCCCCCACGTGGGATTGTTGGCCAAACACAAAATGTTGGATTTGTTCAGCCAGAGGCTCCCACACATCTCAGCTTTCCCCTGGGTGCTAAAAAGAGGGGAAAAAAAGGGGAAAACCCAGCCAGACTCTGAGCACA
The DNA here is from genome assembly GCA_013400255.1 of Sitta europaea. NCBI lineage: Eukaryota > Metazoa > Chordata > Aves > Passeriformes > Sittidae > Sitta > Sitta europaea. The sequence continues at coordinate 76,924 of VXBS01003421.1, read as the reverse complement.
TTTCAGGGAAAAAAGTGAAAAACGCTCCTTTCATCTGTCAGAGTCAGCTGCCATTGATGCTCTGGTGTAAATCCACTTTACACCAAGGAAATCCACTTGATTTTTGGGGGATGGAGGAAAACCTGGAGCTCCTGGGGGCTGCCCAAGGGTTGAAGGAAGAAATGCCAAAATCCAGGGGGAAATGCCAAAATGAGGGGAACCCAGCCCACAGCCCAGCTTCCCAAAGCTGCTCTTTCTATTTAAATTCACCTTTCTGTCCAAATTCACCTTTCTATCCAAATTCACATTTCTAATCAAATTCACTTTTCTAATCAAATTCATCTTTTTATCCAAATTCACATTTCTATCCAAATTCATCTTCTTATCCAAATTCACCTTTCTATCCAAATTCACCTTTTTAATCAAATTCACCTTTCTATCCAAATTCACATTTCTTCTCAAATTCACCTTTCTATTCAAATTCACATTTCTATCCAAATTCACCTTTTTCTATCCAAATTCACTTTTCTACTCAAATTCACCTTTCTACTCAAATTCACCTTTCCATCCAAATTCACCTTTCCATCCAAATTCACCTTTCTATTCAAATTCACATTTCTTCTCAAATTCACCTTTCTAATCAAATGCACTTTTCTGTCCAAATTCACTTTTCTGTCCAAATTCACCTTTCTATTCAAACGGAATTATCCAGGCAATAAAATATTCCAGGGTGGGTGGCTGTCCCTGCTGGCACCCCCAGCTCCAGGGACAAGGCTTTTGTTGGATAAAAAAAGCATAAAAAAGGGATAAAGCAACCAGGAGGAACCCTGCACATCCACATTTCTGTTACAGCCCCAAATCCCTGTTTGGCCTCAAATTCCTGTTTTATTCCCAAATCCCTGTTTTATTCCCAAATCCCTGTTTTATTCCCAAATCCCTGTTTCAGCCTCAAATTCCTGTTACAGCCTCAAATGCCACTTCATTCCCAAATCCCTATTTCAACCCCAAATGCCTTTTCAACCTCAAATCATCCCCAAATCCCTGTTTCATCCCTAATTCCCTATTTCAACCCAAAACCTGTTTCATCCCCAAATCCCTGTTTCAAGCCCAAATCCCTATTTCAGCCCCAAATCCCCATTTCAATCCCAAATGTCTTTTCAACCCCAAATCCCTATTTCATCCCCAAATTCCTGTTTCACCCCCAATCCCTATTTCAGCCCCAAATTCCTATTTTCCCCCCAATCCCTATTTCAGCCTCAAATCTCTGTTTCAGCCCTAAATCTGTATTTCAGCCCCAAATGTCTTTTCACCCCCAATCCCTATTTCATCCCCAAATATCTATTTCAGCCCCAAATGTCTTTTCAGTCTCAAATCCCTATTTCACCCCCAAATGTCTTTTCAACCTCAAATCCCTATTTCAGCCTCAAATCCCTGTTTCAGCCCTAAATCCCTATTTCATCCCAATCCTTATTTCATCCCAATCCCTATTTCATCCCAACCCCTCCTCCAGCCCCAAATGCCATCTCAGCCCCAGTCCCAGCTGTGCCCCGTGCCTGGTTCCCACAGGGTTTTCCCAGCCCCCCGGGGCCCCCAGGTCTGATTTGGGGCACCCCAGGTTCCACACCCAGCTGGGACACAGGGGGGATGCAGAGACACAATTTCTGTTGGGGTTTGGATGTTTCATTATTTTTGATCTCAGTTGCAGCATCGCTGGCTGTGAGTGCTTCTACACCTTAAGTTAATAAAATAAAAATATCTTTAAGGTCTTTTTAAGGTTAAATTAATTAATTACGAGATGACTAACTAATTTAATTTAAGTTGTAGTCTAATAGCTAGCCACCCATGTCCTGCACTGAGAAGTTTTCTAATCAATCACAAAAAATTACCTAAATTTGGGAAGGGGAAAGAGAAGAGGAAGAAGAGGAAGAGGAAGGAGGAGAAGGAGAAGGAGAAGGAGAAGGAGAAGGAGAAGGAGAAGGAGAAGGAGAAGGAGAAGGAGAAGGAGAAGGAGAAGGAGAAGGAGAAGGAGAAGGAGAAGAAGGAGAAGGAGAAGGAGAAGGAGAAGGAGGAGAAGGAGGAGGAGAAGAAGAAGGAGAAGATGTAAAGAAGGAGAAGAAGGAAAGAAGGAGAAGGAGAAGAAGGAGAAGGAGAAGGAAAGAAGGAGAAGGAGACTACACCCCAAACCCTCCATCTTGTCACATTTATATTATTTTACCCCACCACCTTAAATTCTCCATGTCTCACCCTGTGATCTAATTTCTATTAACTCCTCCACGCTCTGCTCTCACTCAGTTTTGGAGGTTTTTTCAGTGCCTCAGATCAAATGCGGTGTATTTTGGAGGGTCATTCCCTGTTCGTACAGAAAGTCGGAAATTCTGTGTCCAGGGTTTCACCAGCAGCCCTGACTTCTCTCCAGCCTTCAAATATCCCAAACCCAGCGGCGGCCGCTGCTTTTTTTCCCTGAAAAACATTTCCTGCAGGAAGATCCCGAGCAGCTCCAGGGAGTCCCTGGGGGGTCAGGGACAGAATTGGGGTGATTTGGCTCCTGAATCCCCAAATCCCCATCCCCAGCTCTCCCCACCATCCCAGCCCCTGGCAGCAGGGATGTGCTGCTCCCTCCCCATCCCATTTTTGGGGGGCGGAGAAGGATCTGGCCCATTGATTTTCTACCTCGCCCAGCGCACAGTCTGCCCTGTGCTGCTCCAGGGGCTGATCTCAGTCCACCTGGGAGCTGAAATTCCTTTAAAACTGAATTTCCTGGGCACAGAACACGATCTGAGCGCTCTGCCCTGAGTCTCCTCTTTAAATAACAAGAGGTGGAGAAGGAAAACGCCTTTCCCAGCCTCTGCCCTCCCCCTTGCCTGCAGCCCGGGGTGGTTTTCGCAGCCACCGCCGGATTATTCATGCCTTCGGTATCTTCACCGCCTCGGCTTTAGCATGAACTCATGAAACATAAATATTTTGTGCTCCAGAGGGAGTTTTTTTATGGTTTCAAGGTATTTAGCAAGCACTTCATGTGGCCCAAGCTGTGGATTTCATCCCCAGGAAAGGGATGTGCAGGGAATGGGGAACAGGGATGGGCTCCCTGAACTGCAGCATCACCACTGGGGCAATAATTGATGGGTTTGCCTTTTTATTGATGTGCTAAATTCCTCTTTTTTTGGTGTAAATAGTTTTGAATGTTTGCCTTTTTATTGATGTTCTAAACTCTTCTTTTTTTTGGTGTAAATAGTTTTTAATGTTTGCATTTTTATTGATGCACTAAATGCCTCTCTTTTTTTTTTTGTGTAAACGGTTTTTAATAGCCATTAAAACATAACTGCAGGACATTCAGGGGACGTTTCTGCCAGGGACAGGTCCCACATGAGGAGAGGGAAAACTGGGAGGAAAATACGGGCAGAAAATGAGAATTGGTGACTTCAGGCAGGGCGTGCTGGTGAAATGTAAGGGAGGAAATGCTGACAGAGCTTCCTTGGGCTGGAAACTCGGCTAAAGATGAGCTAAGCCTTGCACAAAATGCACAAAATGTACGTTTCTGTCCAGATATCTGCTGTGGGATGAGAAATATTCCAGGGGTTCCCGGGAAAGGTGGGGCACAGAGCGTTGGGGGAGCTCAAGCTGCTTAGGGATGGGGAGGGAATTTTGGTGAGGGAATCCCACTGCCGGGGATGCAAACATGGAAAACCTGCTCTTGGAGCCTCCCGCTCCCAGCAAAGGCCTCTGCCAGTGACAGATGTGCAGAAACATCCCAGCAATGTGCTCCAAACCACTTCCAAATGTTTTCCAGGCTGGAGCAGAGCTCCCCGAGTGCCACCGAGCCGGGAGCTGCCCTGGCTCTGGGCAAGCTGCCCAGCACAAATCTTTGCTGTCCCAGCAAATTCCTACTGGGAAGAAGGATGCTCCTGCGGGAGAGGCATGGCCCTGCTCCCCTGCTGCTGAGGGAGCGAGGTGTTTTATTGTGTTTTATTGTGTTTTATTTGATTTGAGTCGTTTCCGTGCCTGCTGAGCCTCCCCGAGGCTGTGGGTGCGGTCACCTTCCCTCGCCTCTCCCGGGTTTCCTCGGGAATCTGGGGATGGCACACGGCCTGTGTGGAGCCTTTCTGGTGCCAGGGACACCTGGATGCCTGTTCTGGAGCTATGGAAAACCATTCCCAATCCTGCCTCCTCTTCCTCCCAGAGCAGCCACCGTGACTAAAGGTGAGTTTGGGATGGCTCCAAATTCCAGCTGGCTCCATCCTGGATCTCCCTTCCGACTGCAGCAGCAGCAAATTCCCTGGTTTTGCAGCTCCACGAGCCCCAGATGGCTCCCAGGATGGGAGGTGGGGTCTCCCACTGTTTTGGCTCCTGCTCCCTCTGCTATCCCACTTGCCTTGTCCCAAATTATCCCAAATTCCTTCCTACACAAACTCCAGCGAGATGTGGAGTCCTGGAGAGAAGCCCACGGTGCCAGCACTGTTCACTTCACTGAGCATTTTTGGGGGTAGGGATGAAAAATGCAGCTCCTTTCCATCCTCTGTACATCTCCTCTTCCCTGACCTGGAATTCCACTTTTTAAAATAACTCCATTCTGCAGGAACACTGTCCTAAAATACACACCTGGCCTACTTTATCCAGCTCCCCCCAGATGTCATCCTGCAGCTTGAGCAGTGGGACCAGGGAGCAGGACACGGCCCCAGGGTCTGGCTGCTCCTGCAGAAACCTGCTGGGAAGGTGAGGGAATTATTCCCTTCCCATCCCATCGGGATCAGGAATTGGAGCTTGGCACAAATCCAGCATTTGGGTTCGGTTTGGTGGAGGATTCAGGGCTTGTCCAAACCACTCAGGAATGCAAACTCTGTTTGTTAATCCCTTGGGAATAGCCTGCTGTGAAATTCCTGGGCTTTCTGCCTCCCAGCCAGGAGTCATCCCCCAGAACTGGGAATTCCACATGGGAAGAGCCCTGGAAAGGGGGACCACAGCCCCCAAGCCAAGGTTTCCGTGCCAGGCATGTGACATCTGCCTGGTGTCACCTCCCAAGGCCACGGGAATGCAGAGCTGATCCACCAGAAATCCAGAGCTCCCTCCCCATGTTCCAACCAGCAGCACCACCCTGGATTCAGAACTGCAGCTGTGGACATCAGGACAGTGTTCCCATCCCAACAGGATCAGGACAGTGTTCCCATGAGGATCAGGACAATGTTTATATCTCATCAGGATCAGGAAAATGTTTTATCCCAACAGGACAAAGACAATTTTCCCATCCCACCAGGACAATGTTTATATCTCATCAGGATCAGGAAAATGTTCCCATCAGGATCAGGACAATGTTCCCATCCCATCAGTCCCAGGACAATGTTCCCATCAGTCCCAGGACAATGTTTTATCCCAACAGGACAAGGACAATTTTCCCACCCCATCAGGATCAGGACAATGTTTATATCCCATCAGCACCAGGACAATGTTCCCATCCCATCAGGATCAGGACAATGTTCCCATCCCATCAACACCAGGATGTTCCCATCCCATTTTTCCTCCCTCTTGTCTCCCATTCCAGAGGTGACCCCTTCATTCCCAAGGGTTTTCAGGCCCTGCTGAGGTTTCAGGAGCATTTTCCCCAAGGAAAGGGGGAAATGCAGGAGGGAATGCAGCACTGTGAGGAGGAGGAAGGACATCCAATCTCCAGGGATTGCTGAGTACATCCAGGAAAATGATGGCTTTATCCTTTTCACCAACACACAGGAAGGAAATTAATGAAGCTCCCAGAGTTATTCCCACTAATTGATCACCTCTTAATGGCAATAAAGCTTTAAGAAAGCACGAATGTATTATGTGGAAGGGCAGGAGTGAGTGGCTCTTGGTGATTTGGGAGGGGGGAATTGCAGGGCATTTGATCCCTGCTCCACATTTTAGTGGGGAATAGCATTAAAATCAATCCTGGCACTTACAAATGGTGATTGGGTAATTAAAGGCTGATTAATCCAATTTTATTTAAGAAAATGGATGAGGGAAGGAGCTGGTAAATGGGAAATGATGGAAAAGTGGAGCAAAGGTGAAACAAAGGATAATTTGGCCTGGCTTTGGAGGAAAACAGGATATTTAGGGAAAAGGAATGCAGGAAAAGGAGGGCACAGGGACAAGGAGGGGATGGCAAATGCAGGTAAAAAACTGAGCTAGGGCAGGTGACAGCCAGAGGAACCAATTCCTTCCAGATTCACTTGGAAAACAACATTTGATATTTTCATTGAGGACCATAAAAAGAGAAAGAAACGTGTGGAGGGGATTTGCTGGTGACATTTCCTGATCACATCTGCTGATGGCACCGGCTGAAGGGGAAACCTGGACAATTTGGAATCTTAAAGATTGAAATAAAACACCCAGGGTCTCCCAGTGAGGATTGGAGCTGTGTGGGAAGAGTGAATATCAAAATGATGGAGGGGGAGAGATGCCAGGAGATGCACGAGGAACTCACTAACCTGGGAGTTTGGATACAGCTCAGAAAAATGGAGCTATCCCAGTGCAGGACAGATTCCAGGAATTTGGTGCTTTTAATCCACCAAAATCTCAGCCTGAGAAAATCTCTGTAGATATTTAAGATATTTAAGGGCCAGGTCTGAGGCGAATACTCACAGCGGGAGCTGGAGGAACTCTCCAAGATCTGCCATCAATCCATCCCAGCAGGACAATGTCCCCACCCCATCAGGATCAGGACAAGGTTCCAGAGGCCACAGCCACTGTTTTGGTGGCCAGTTGGGCAACCAGGGAGCCAGCTCTGCTCCTGGTGTCTCCATGCCCAGGTGGAGGAGGAGGAGGAGAGGGTTTGATGTGGTGCCTGTGGGAGAGGAGCCCTGATAAAACTGGGATCCTTCAAGCTGGACCAGAAAAACCTGAGGTGCTGCCACCCACCCTGCTCTGATCCCTGTGATAACTCAGGGACAGGAGGGGGGGAGGCTCCAGGAGTTCTTTGTTCCCACAGGAGCAGATCAGCTCAACACCGAGGAACTGGGCTGGGAATAATTGCCCCTGAGCCTCCTGAGACAATTCCCTGCTTCTCCCAGGCAGCAGCTTCCCAAGAGCTGGGCTTTGGCTGCTGTGGGTCTCAGACACCTGATGATGTCTGAGCCTGGGGAAAAGGGAATGAGGAATGGGTTGGTGATAAATCATTTGGGTTTCCTGTGTTTGTTCCACAGAGGAAGAGAGAGGGAAGACTCTGACCTTCTTCTAACACCCCACCTGCAGCTCTGGAACCCCAAAATAAGGATGTGGAGCTGCTGGAGTCCAGAGGAGGCCATGGGGAGGTTCCTATGCTCTGGAGCCAGGCTGGGAGAGCTGGGAATGTTCCCTGCAGAGGGGAAGGCTGCAGGGAGAGCTTCCAGCACATTCCAGGGATGGAGGGGCTCCAGGAGAGCTGGGGAGGGACAAAGACAGGGATGGAGGGACAGCACCCAGGGAATGGCTGCACTGATGGGATCTTGGGAATTAGGAATTCCTGGCTGGGCTGGAATTCCCAGAGCAGCTGGGGCTGCCCCTGGATCCCTGGAGCCAGGTTGGAGCACCCTGGGACAGAGGAAGGTGCCCATGGCAGAACTGGATGGGCATCAAGGTCTCTTCCAACCCAAACCATTCCAAGATTCCCTGAATTTGGCACCAAAACCTCCTCAGTGGGTCCCAGGCAACCTCTCCATGTTTTCCCTGCCACAGACATCAAAGTTCTCCAGGGCTGAGGGGGAGTTTTCCCACATCCCTGTGTCTCCCCACAGGGCTGGAAAAACCAACCCTGGTGGCTGCCCTGGAGTGCAAAGCCCAATGAAATCCTCAGCTTCGTTAGCAGGGCTAATTAAGAGGAGCCAATCCAAATCCCCTTTGCAAAACAGGAATTAATAAATGGGGATGTGGAAAAGCAGCCCTGGCACCCGGCTGGGGGTGGCTCCAAACGGGAGCAGGGAATGCAGAGCCCACAGAGCTGGGCTGAGCCTCTAATATGTGACAAAATAAATAAAGATTAAATGTTAAATCCCTCTCTTCAATACTATTTTTGTCCAAACCAGTCCTTTCTGGGAATTTCAGCCAGGAGAATTCCCCCTGTGATAGGAGGAGGATCTTGAGGCTCCATTCCTGGTGGGCTCTGTTGGGAATTCTCTGCATCCAGGGAAGCCAGCCCAGCTCAGCCAAGGGTGTTCCCCACCCAGGGAGAAGAATTTGACCAAAGCAAACCATCCCACCGGGCAGATTCCAGCACGGGAAGAGCCTGGAAATCTCTCCCACTCTCCACAGGGATGAATTTTCCAGAATTTCCTCACAGCAAGGGAAAATCTTCCTTCCAGGGTCTCATCTTTTTTGCTGATCCCAAGGAGAAACATCCTTGGGACGCCCCCCCCAGTCCCAGCCCTCGGTGAGAAATGAGTTTTCCAACATCACATTAAAGCTTCCCAAGTGAGAAAATTCCCCCCTGCCATCCGTTCTGCCGAGCAGATTTGGGAGAGCCTGGTGAGGAGCCGAGTCAAAATATTGGGAATTCTGCATTCTGTGGCCTCCTCCCGCTGCCAGACTCGTGAGAGGGAGGTGTCAAACCCAGCGTCTGCCTGTGGGGATCCATCCCAGAATCCATGAGGAGCCCTTAATACCAGGAAAACCCTTTTTTTGGGGAGGAGAGAAGAGCAGCACAGTTTTTTTTCTGTGCATGTTTCAACCACAGGCTCTTTGTTTTATCCGTGTTTTTGTGAATCCCTCAAACATTCCCCTGGCTGGGACCCACGAAGAAAACAAAAATATTGGAATTTCTGGCTGTTTTCCCCTAAAACTTGCCTGGTTTTTTTTAGATAACCAAGTGCACACTGAGAGCTCTAAAGTAATAGGAAAAGGGGAGGAATTTCAGGAAAATCCCCTCTGGAGATCCTTTCCTGTGGATAAAACAACTCGTGGAGGTGGGGGAATGTTTGAGGAGCCAGGGAAAATCCTTCTCCACTCTTCCCAAGGCTCTGCCCAGTTAAATCCCGAGGTTATCCCAGCAGGATTCGAAGCCCTAATGATGCCCCAAATTTCCCTTTCCCTGTGGAGCAGCCAGGGATCGGTGCCCTTTGGAAATCCATCCCTCCAAGCGCTCCTGGCATGGATCAGCAGCACAGCCTGACATCCTCCCCATCCCAAATCCCTCCCCAAATCTCTCCTGGGGGTCAGGCACGGGCTGGCTCGGAGATTAATGGCAATTAAAACTCCTCTTTGAGGATTTATAGCATTGCCATCGTGGCAAGAGCAGGAATTGCTGGGATTGGAGCCCCTCGGTGCCCAGGGCTGAGCTCCGATCAAAAATCAGGGAGAAACCATCGGGACCTGGGCTTGGCTGGCTCCGAAAATAGAGAAAATGGTGATAAACGTCAAGGTTAGCACCAAAAATGGCTAAAAAAATAAATTTAAAGGAAAATATTCCGGTCTGGGGGGGTCAAGAAGGAAAATTTTGCTTTTTTATCCCGTTTCTTTCCAGGGTGTTGTCGCAATTTAGAGGGGATGGCTTGGACACAAATGAAGGATGAGGGAATTATCACCTGTTAATTCCTAATCACAGGGCCCCGTGATTAACTCGGGCTCTGGGTGGCGATGCCCCTCCCTGCCAGCCAGCGGAGAATTCCAGAAGCATCATTTCCCCCCTGAGAAAACTCCTTGATCCAACGGGAACCGCAGGGTGAGGCAGGAGACACAAACGCGGCTGAGCAGCCCAGGGAGCGATTCCAGGAGGGAAAATTCCCGACTTTTCATGGAATTCCACCCTTTAAATCCATCCTCTGGTGCTGAACGGCATCCGGGCGTGCTGCAAAACTTGGGAAAGGCTGTGCAAAAGCGGCTTTTCCCACCCAAATTCCATGATTTCTGATGCCTCCACAGTGCTCAGCTCTCCAAGAATTTTTGGGGGCTCTGGTTTAGTTGAGGGCAGAAACCAAAAAAACCCAAAAAAATATTGGAAATCCCACTCCGGGCTTCTCCCACTCCCTGACCTGCAGCTGCACTCAGGACTAAAAGATCCAAACCTTCCCAAACTCAGCCTATTATCCCGACAACATCAGAAAAAATCACCCCCGACCCCATTAATATCCCTTTTTTTCTGGGCAAGGATCCAAAATCTGCTCTCAGGAAGAGCGGAGGGAGCAATTAGCCCATTCCCAATTATCCCCGATCCCGGGGGCTCCGCTTTCCCCACATTTATGGCTGGGATAAGAGAACAATCCCCCCCCCGTCCCTGGGTTGGGAGAAATCCCGGAGCTCAGCTCTAAATCTCAGGGAAGGGAATTTTCCAAGCTGTCACCATTCCTGCCCTGGCTTTGAGTTGGTTTTCCTCGGTATTTTAATGAGTTCTCCGAGAGGGGGAGAAAATAAAGGAGGAAAAAGCAGGGGGGAGGAAAAAAAAAAAAAAAGTGAGGGTGATGTCATCTGGTTTTATTATCTCAAATATCAGCAGCTTGTTCAGCTGGGACGGTTTTATTTTATGTATAAATAGAGAGGTGGAGGCAAAGCAAATATCAACACAGAAATATAAACAGAGATACAAAAACACAGAGATGGAGGCAGCACTGCCCCTTGGCCACAGTGGTAAATATTTCTCCACGAGAAATGGGAATAAAAGGAGTGTAAAACCATATTTTGGTGGTAAAACCCAGGAGAAATGGGAATAAAAAGAGTGTAAAACCATATTTTGGTGGAAAAAAACTGAGAGAAATGGGAATAAAAGGAGTGTAAAGCCATATTTTGGTGGAAAAACAGTCTCCAGCCAGAGAGTTTGGGTTATTTTTTTGGGAATTAATGGTATTTTCCCAGCACAGGTTCAGGTGTGGGGGGAAAAGAGGGATATGGGTGATTAAAGCTTTGGTTGTGGGGTTTTGCTGCTCAGGATCCCTGCCCTGCTCATGGAATTTGGGTCAAAAGTGAAGAAAAAAAAAGGAAAAAAAATATCTATATTCCTGAGCGTCTCCATGGTGCTCTGAGGCCGATTTGTGCCCAGAACTCTCTTGGATCAGGGCAAGGAGCTGGTAAAGTCTGGCTCCAGCTGACCCTTCCCTTGGATCCCATCCAGGAGAGGGAAACCTGCTCCTCCATCCCATCCCATTATCCCATCCCATCCCATTGATCCCATCCCATTAATCCCATTCATGGATCCCCTCCCATGGATCCCATTCCTTGATCCCATCCCCTC
>VXBS01003421.1:36127-58175 GCA_013400255.1 Sitta europaea | reverse complement strand
GAGGGGACCCAGATGTTCCTCTGGTTCAAAAGGACATTAAACCACGGTTTTTACCCAAAAAAAAAAAAAAAAAAGAATAGAGAGGAGCTTAGAGGAGCCATCCATTTTGTCAGTGCTGTTTGTAGAATCCAGGGGTTAAAGTTAAGAAGAGGAAAAAAGAAACCAGCCAAGTTTGACGGTGATCCTGAGTCCATCTGACTGTGCTGCTGGCTGCTCGGGTTTATTTTTAAATCCTGAGCTCCTTGGAGCTGCTGGAGGTTCAGGTCCCTGTGTCCTGCTCCAGAGGGCCAGGGCTGGATTTGCCTCCTCCTGAGGGATCCAGGAGGGATTCCCTGCTCCATTCCAGGCTGGTGGAGCATTACAAACAATCCAGAATATCCCGAGCTGGAAAAGACCCCCAAGGATCATAAATCCCACCCCTGGGGCTGCACAGACCCCCCAGAATCCCACCCTGGGACACCTTTGCACACCCTTGGGTGTCCAAGTGCTCCTGGAGCTCTGGCAGCTTTGGGAATGTCACCACTCCCTGAGGGAACCCAGCACCCTCTGGAGCCAAAAATCTCCCCTTAAACTGCAGCCTAAACCTCCCCTGGCACAGCTGGCAAACTTCCCCTGAAGGGCAAAACCATCACGAAGAGGTTTGGATGAGCCCCAGCAGGAATCCCCCAGCAAGGGGGCTCAGGGTCCCCCCTGAGCACCCATCCACCAGCCCAGAACATTCCAAGCCCTCTGATGTTGTTTTTGATGCACTTCAGTCTAATTAAGTTAAATATAGCACAGCTCTTCCTTTGCTCCTGCAGCCCCAGCCTGGGAGGGTTTTTTTTTTTTTGGTTTTTTTATTTCCAGGGCCACATGTAAGAACGATCTGCTCTGCCTGGCTTTTATTTATAGCTGCTGTTTGCTGCTTCTCAATCCCAAGCAGGAGCAGGAATTGCCCTTAGGAAAGGGAAGAACACACAGGCAGGGGGGGTTAAACCCAGATGTTGCCCCAGCCAGGCAGAGGATGGATGCTGGCACGGGCACAGAGCATCATCTGGGACACCACACACTTATTTTCCAGCTCGTTTTCTGCCCACACCTCATCTGAGGTGAAAATTCTCTCATTTTTCTGATTTTTCTTTGTGATTTTTCTCCCTTTTTTTTTCCCTGATTTTCCCAAGTCAGGAGCACTGATAACAGAAATGAGTCCATGAGGTTTGACCTGGGGTAAAGGAGGTCTGGATTTTGTACAAGTGACTTTGAAAAGATCTTTGCCCACCTCCCATGCACACCTTTATTTAAAACCATTTTCACCCTAAATATGAGCAGCTGCCTTTGGGGGAAAGATCAGGGATCCCAGGTGCAGAGGGGAGATAAAACAAGATTATTAATTCCACTGAAATGATCATTATTTTGGGGTTGACACCAAAGGAGAGGAAATGATTTGCCCCAGTTCTGGGTCTTGGGGAATCTTGTGGTGAGGGACCCACAGGGGGGTCCAACCATGAATTCATTGCTGCTTTATTGATCTGCTCAATTAAAAAACCCCACAAATGATTGGCTTTCATCCTACAGCTGTTGCCAGATGTTATGCAGAGAGGATGAGGAGGAGGAGGAAGCTCTTCCTCCCCCAGCCAGGAGTTTCATTCCCTATTCCATGGGATATTTCCCTCCTTGTCACCCAAAATCACCCCCTGAACAGCCCCATGTCTTTGATCCTATGGAGTGACCCCAAAAAAACCCTGAATCCCAACTGGGACTTGATTTTCTGGGTGATTCTATAAATAACTGAATGACATCACCTCGTGTCCCAGCTCAGAGAGAATTCCAGCAGAAAAGGAATTTAAATAGGTTAAGGGTGCAGCTTTTCCTGGGGTGGGATGTTGGGAAAAGCAGGACACGCAGGAAAGGGAAGGACAGGATTTGGGTGGGAAAAGAGGAATTAAACATGGAAGGATTCTGGGTGTTGTCCCACGCAGGTGGACTCGATCCTTGTGGGACCCAATTCCAATTCAGGATATCCCAGGATTCTGTGACTCAAAGAGGATGTGAACAGCAAAACATGGGAGAGGCATCCTGAGGGATGGGATTCATTTTAATAATATAATTTTTAAANTATTATAAAAACATTACATAAATGTTATAAAATATCATAAGATTATCCCACTTTCTGGAAGTGTGAGGCAGCCTTTCCTTGGGAAATATGGGATTATCCCCATCCCATATCCCAGCACTCAGAGGCAGCTCAGCCAAGAAATCCTTTCTGCCATTTAAGATGCTGCAAAAATCAACATTTTCCCCTTGTGCTCGGCCAAAAACCCGCCAGCAGTACCTGAAAGGTGAAATCTGAGTGAGCTGGGTCTGCCCCCAATGGGCAGAGCCCAGATCTGAATTGGGACGGGAGAATTTTCCAGGCCAGGCTGGGATTCAGAGCCAGCCCCAGGGAGAAGCTCCAGATAATTCCCGAGCTCCTCCCGTCATTGCCACGCTGGCTCTGCACGGATCTTTCCATGGAGCAGGAAAGGAGAGCAAATCCAGAGGGGTGAGAGACCAGGGGGTCCCAGCTGCTGCAGGGACCTGCATTCCTCCAGGCTGGGCAGGGAATGATGGAATGATGGAATATCCTCCTGACACCCATCCTCACACCATCCCTGAAATCCAGCTGAGGGATCTCCTGGGGGAAAACAGCAGCAAACCCCACCAAAAATCCGATTTAACCCTGCCCTGGGGCCGCTCCCTCTGCTCCTGGCCTGGGATAAGATCCCAAATCCCCCCGGCTGCCCCTCCTGGCAGGGAATTCCAGAGAGGGAAAAGAGCCCTGGGGAGCCTCCTGTGCTCCAGGCTGAGCCCCTGCCCAGCTCCTCAGGGATTCTCCAGCCATTCCCAGCTCCTCAGGGATTCTCCAGCCATTCCCAGCTCCCTCAGGGATTCTCCAGCCATTCCCAGCTCCCTCAGGGATTCTCCAGCCATTCCCAGCTCCATTCCCTTCCCTGGCCACGCTCCAGCTTCTCAATGTCCCTCTTGTCTTGTCTTGCTTCCATATGGGAATATCCTGTGAAGCCCTGCTCTTTCCAAGGTACTTCTCTGCTTCTGGGAATGAAATCCCGATTATTTTAGTCGCTCTTATCTGCCCCGTTTAGCGCCTGGCAAATCCCAGCCCAGTCCTGTGGCAGAAAAACAAAAAATGCTTTAATGAGGATCCAGCCCAGTGTGAGGCAGGGAACAACAGAGAGCTGCAGGAATTGTTTTTGTTTGTGCATGGGAGGTTGGGAAATAGTTGGAAGTATCCAACCATTAGGAACTCACAACTGGGATTTGCCTCTTTGGCTGGCAGAACCTCTCCCAATATTCCAGCCTTGCTGTGAGGCTGCGATTCACCCTGGAGGAAATGATGGATTCAGGACGCCCCGAGCACTTCCCTTGATCCTTTTCAGATCGTTTGCACAAACCATTATTCCCTATTCTTTGTTTTGGCCGGGATGAGATAAAAACAAAACAAAAAAAAACCCACAAAAAACCCAACCCAGGTGATTGAATCATTTCCCTTTATCTCCAAGTTATCCCAGCAAAAAACTGCCTTGGGAATGACTTAGTGCATCCAGTTATTGTGCTCAGGGAGGCTGTGGGTGGCTATTTCAGTACATCCAGGGATTTTTTTTTTTTCCTATAATTCTCCTTTTCAAGCATTTTACGAGCTCTCCAGACTGGGGAGGTTCCCAGCCTCCCACTGGTTTTGCAAGAGCCCAGCCAGAGCCAGAGGGTTTCTATTTGCAGGGGCTCCAAAAATGCTCGATTGGAAGGAGGATGAGGCTGCCTGGTTTTCCAGGAGATGAGAAAAACTGGCAGGGGAATAATGGGAAAGGTGGGAAGGGCTGGCTGGTGTTGCACAGGCAGGCGAAGGAGTTTCAGAGCTGCCAGAAAATCACTGCCTCACCCTTATCTCCAGCCCCGGGGAGGAGGAAAATGTCTCCTAGGTTATCAGGAGAGGGGAAAAGGCTTCCCTGATGATCCCTGCCTTCCTTCCCCATGTATCCCTGAAGGGCTGGAGCGTTTTTTCCCTGTAAAGCAGCTCGTGGCATCTCTGGTGAGCCCCAGTCGCACCCATGGTGGGCATTGTTTGTGGCTGTGGTGGGGAGAAAACTGGGAAAAACGAGAGGAAACTGGGAAAAACGAGAGAAAACTGGGATCTCCCCCTGGAGCAGCTGCTTCTTCTCTTCTCGGTTCAATTTTAAATCTCCTTTGGGGGCTGCCACCTCTTTATTTCTCCATAATTTGCTCCACGCTCCTCTCAGCTGATTCCTGCCACCCCATATTCCAAACCCTTTTGCCAAGGCACTTCCCAAGCTTTGCAATTGCATCCCTCAACTTTTCAAACCCTTCCCGTGTCCCTTTTCCAGCAGTTCCTCTGTGCATCCCTTTCCTGCCACCTGAAGCTTTCCCACCCCGCTGAAAAATCCCATTGGAATTCCTGCCTTCCTCGCCGGGCTTTGAGCTCCGAGTTTAAATTATTTCCCCACCAAAAAAAAAACAAAAAAAAAAACCAAAAAAAAAAAACAAAAAAACGGCCTAATCCTTTCTCTTATCAGCACGGCAAATTAATTTTCCCAAGCACGGCTGGTACCTTGTCTTCTCCCTAATTAGGGAGAGACAAATTTTGCTCCCGGATGAGCGCGGGCTTGGAATTAACAGCAGGAAAAAGCCCCAAAGCCAAGCCTTGCCTTGGAGAGCATCTTCCTCCTATCCCAGCTGGCTCAGCCAAGGCAAACACTGAGCATATTGTGTGTCAGCTCTAAATATACTCATCCCTCCAGCTGGGATTTGGGGACACTTCCCAAACATTCCCGGGCAGCAAGGGGATGCGTCAGCTGGAGCCAGGCGCTGTCAAAGCCTCCCTTCAGCCCAGGGATATTTCCAGGGCAGGAGGAGCAGAAATAACTCCCCAAATAACCAGGGCAGCACAAAAGCTGCCGTATTTCAGGGCTCGCAGCGTCCTCAGCTCCAGGTGTTGTTTGTTCCAGTTGTCCTCACGGTTTTTCCAGGAATTTGCCTTAATTGCGCTAATTTGCATTAACGGCTTAATGGTCATTGCCATTATTCGGTCGCAGCCCCAAGGGATGGCACCAGCAGGGACAAAATTCGTGCCAGCACAGCCCCAGGAGCCTGAAACACGGCAGAAAAGCAAAGCCCTTGTATTTCCCCGGGATAATGTCCCAGCACACAAAAGCATGAACTCGGAATTCTCACTCCAGGAATTAATTCCTTTAAAGCCTCGCTCACCTGAAAGCCCAGCCCAGCCCCTCCAGACTTGCTCTGTTTTACCCAGCCTAGATAGGAATTTAATTTAATTTTTAAATCCTGCCTTTGGATGAGGCCAGAAACAATTCCAAAGCCTCTGGTAAATATTTCCCTGTGTCTTCCCGGGGAAAGGCTGAGCGACCCCAGGGCCAGATTTCCCTCCTGTGTGCAGTGGTCCCAGCCCAGGCAGAAAATCCTCGGCTTAAAATTGTGCTCCCTGCTCCCCACGGGAGCTGGTTTGGATCACAGGGATGAGTGCATGTCCTGGAAGAGTGAGTTCACCTGCTGGGAGAAGGTTTGGATTCCCTGGGAGATCAGCAACCACTCTGCTGAGCCAACCAGGCACATCCTACAAATACCCCCCACTAATTAACATCCCAATTAACACTCTCCTTATTCCCAATGAGCACTCCAGACCAATAAATCCCTTTATCTCCTCTTTTTTTTCCAGTTAAAATGCCCCTCTGGATGTGGATCACACCCCAGTACATGCAGAGCATCACAAACCCACAGCCAGCCACGTGCAGGAATTAATATCTTAATCTCATAAAGATTTTTAAATATTAACTTAAGCTGCTGAGGATGGATTATGGACTCAGAAAGCAATCCTCATTTTCCCCTAAATAACTGTTAAAATAAGAGAAATGTGTCTGGTGTGTGGGGGAATCAATGTTCCATTGCTGAAAGGCCTGACTGCCATGGGAATATTTCCTGACACCTCATTAAGTTATTTAACAACATCCCAATTTATTGTCCTGTCCAGTGACCACAGAAATTCATAAAATTAAGCAGAGAAAGAGAAAAGTAAAAATAGGCATTTATCAGCCCCCCCTCCAGGAAAGGACACACCAAGGAAATGTGAAATGTGGGATAACAGGGGGTTGCAACACAGAGCAAATTTCAAAACAGTCTGTGAATCCCACAGGGAATAAATATGCAATTATCCCAGTCCTAGTGGGCACAGAAAGTCTGCTGTGGCCTGGACTGGCTGCTTCATATTTTGCCTCCAGAGGGAGAATCTCCAGTCCTTGGAGCATCTCAGGATTCACTCCAGCAGCTTCTCTGTGCCAGGGCACCACCACCCTCCCAGCCAGGAATTCCTGATTCCCAGGATCCCACTATCCATCCCTGCCCCGTGGCAGTGGCAGCCATTCCCTGTGTCCTGTCCCTCCATCCCACTGCCCCAGGGACACCTCCCAGCATCCCAGGCTGCTCCCAGCCCTGTCCAGCCTGGCCTTAGGCTCTTCCAGGGATCCAGGGGCAACCACAGCTGCTCTGGAAATTCCATCCCAGCCAGAAATTCCTAATTCCCAGTATCCCATCAGTGTGATCCATTCCCTGTGTCCCATCCCTCCATCCCTGTCCCCTCCCCAGCTCTCCTGGAGCCCCTCCAGCCCTGGCAGGGCTCTGAGCTCTCCCTGGATCCCTTCCTTTTCCAGGGGAACATTCCCAGCTCTGCCAGCCTGGCTCCAGAGGGGCTCCAGCCCTGGAGCAGCTCCGTGGCTGCCCTGGGCTCTCCCCAGCAGCTCCAGGTCGTGCAGATGTTGGAGCCAGGGCTGGGGCAGCTCTGCAGGTGGGCTCTCACCTGGGGGGGGCACATCCCAATCCCTTTCCTGCTGCCCTGGGATCATCCCAGGCCATGGAGGGGGTTCTGGGTGCCACATGGCCGGGGTGTGTTCAACTTTCCTCACCCAGCACCCCCAGGTCCTCGTGCTCAGGGCTGCTCCCCATCCCTTCCCCCCCAGCCTGGCATTCCCTGAGCCCTGTGCAGGACAAGCCTTGGGAACCTCGGCAGCTTCACCCCTCTGGATTTCAGGAGCTGCCCCTCCACTCCCCCCATGAGACTACAGCCAGCCCTATCCACCCACCCAATTCCAATTTCTCATTCCCTTTTATCACCCAGAAAAGGGGTTGAGAGCTGAATAAAACATTGCAAATTAAATATTTTCTCTGCCAGCAGGAGAAGCGGCGACATGACTCGGTCCCCCACAGCAGAGCAGGACAAAACCCATTAGTCCTTGATTGCTGTGCAGGTAATAAAAGAGTTTTATAAGGAAAGGTCTGTGCAGGGCAAAGCCAAATTATTGCTGAGCAGCCTCAGAGCCCTGTAAGGCTCTCTCTTAAAACAAACCATTAACATATGCACGATTAGGCTGCCTCAATTGTTATGCCACGAGCGAAAATGCAATCCCATCTTGGAATATCTAAACAGCCTTGTAATTCCAGTGAGCTGCTGGTGGTGGTGGGGGGGAAATGTGTTAGCATTAAAGGAATGTGTTTTTTTAATCACATCTAAAAATAACATTTATATAACCACCTACCCTGACATTTCACATCAGCAAGTGGCCAGAACCGCCTCGCTCAGCTGTATTAAAATATGCAAACGCCACGGGGTTTTAGCAGATTTTGGTTTCCTGAGAAAGAATTGCAGAACTCCCAACTTTGGAGGCAACAGGGAAGTCAGAGTGGTTTCTACTCTGGTGAAAATAAATCGTGTACAATGTGTTCTTCAGCTGGCCAGTGCCTGGGTAATTCAGCCATGGAATGGTTTGGGTTGGAAGGGACCTTTGCTAAAAGCTGTTGCTTGTTAGGATCTAAAGATTGCCCAGAGCAGCTGTGGCTGCTCCTGGATCCCTGGGATTGTCCCAGGCCAGGCTGGATGGGGCTTGGAGCAGCCTGGGACAGTGGGAATGTCCCTGTCCATGGAAATAAGTGGAATGGGATGATCTCTCTGGGTGTGCACAGGTGGAAAAAAACCCCAAACCCTGGACTGGTGGATCCGTAAGGAAGACTTTGGAGCAGCTGGTGAATGAAGAGCAGATTCCATTCCAGCTCTTCTGCTTTTTTGACTTCTCCTTCCAGCCCCAAGTCTTCTGCTCCAGCTGAGAAAGTGCAGGATGTTCTCTGAGGAAAGCTGAAAGGGGAATTCGGTGGGGTTTGACAAATCCCCAGCAACCCAGCTCCCACAAAAGAATGTGTGAAACCTTGCCTCTGTAAAACGAGGGGTTGAAGTGCCAGAGGAGGCTTGAGTGGAATGTCAGGAAGGAATTGCTGGCTGGCAGGGAGGTGAGGCCCTGGCCCAGAGCAGCTGTGGCTGCTCCTGGATCCCTGGGAGTGTCCCAGGACAGGCTGGATGGGCTTGGAGCAGCCTGGGCTGGGGGAAGGAGTCCCTGCCCACGGTGGGATGAGCTTTAAGGCCTCTCCCAACCCAACCCATTCCCTGATTTTGAGGTTTACCCAAGGATCAGGAGCAGCAGAAGGCAATGCTTTGCTTGAAGCCCCTCCTGGTGCAAAGCTGCTGTTCCAAGGAGCATTTCCGAGCCCTCCCCGTTCTCTGCTGAATTCCTACAAATCATTTGTTGCTGAGATTGATATTGCAGTTATGTAAACATCCATTATTTATCTGCTCTGGCCCTTTGAACCGGATGAGCGCTCCTGGATTTCCATTATTCCGTGTCTAAATTAATCATGGGGCATAAAATCAGTCACCATTTATGCAATATGAAAAGGAAAAGAAAAAAAAGATGTAAAAACAGCTCTCGTGGTGTGGAGATTTCATGCTGTGTTCCCTGGGTAGAACTGTTCAGGCATCCTGCTTTTTCCTGTGAAATATTAATGGGGTTTTTTTAAAAAAGGGGAAAAATCTCTCTGAAAATTATCTGTCCCCTCCAGAGAAAGTTATTCCTGATCCAGTCATTGACTCCCTCACCACAGGGAGCAGAATCCCATCCACAGGCAGCTTCCCATGCCCTGGCAAAGCCATGCCCTGCATCCCACAGCAGCCTGGGGCTGGGATCTCCCCCTGGGCACAGCCAGGAGCCACTGACACTTTTCTGGGAATGTTTGCACAGACCTGGCCCTGGAATCCCACAGGGCAGCAGGACAAGGGGAGCTCCAGGGGGATCTGACAGCCTCCTCCGGGGAAGGATGGGGGTGGCTCATCCCTGCTGGATTTTAACAGGAATTATCACTTCTCCAAACCCAAATGGGCTCTGCCACCCCCCTGGTGGGAATGGAGCTGGCTGGGGGCTGGGATTTGGCTCCAGGCATTTCATGGAACCCCGGAATGGTTTGGGTTGGAAGAGAACTTAAAGTTCATCTCATTCCAGCTCTTTTTCCATAGGCAGGGACACCTCCCATTGTCCCAGGGTGCTCCAACCTGGCCTTGGGCACTGCCAGGGATCCAGGGGCAGCACAGCTGCTCTGGGAATTCCAGCCCAGACAGGAAATCCTTCCCAATATTCCAATATCCTAATATCCCTATGTCCCAATTCCCAATATCCCAATTCTCAATATCCTAATATCCCAATTCCCAATATCCCTATATCCCTATATCCTAATACCCCAATATTCTAATATCTCAATATCCCAGTATCCCAATATCCTAATATCCAAATATCCCAATATCCAAATATCCCAATATCTTAATATTCAAATATCCTAAAATCCCAATATCTTAATATACAAATATCCTAAAATCCCAATATCCTAATATCCCAATATTCTAATATCTCAATATCCCAATATCCCAATTCCCAATATCCTAATATCCAAATATCCCAATATCCAAATTTCCCAAAATCCCTATATCCCAATATCCTAATATCCCAATTCCCAATACCCCTATATCCCAATATCCTAATGTCTCAATATCCCAATATCCCTATACCCCACTATCCCACTATCCCTCCCTGCCCTGTGGCAGTGTGATCCATTCCTTGGGTGCTGTCCCTCCATCCCTGTCCCCAGCTCTCCTGGACCCCTCCAGGCTCTGCCAGGGGCTCTGAGCTCTCCCTGGATCCCTCCCCTCTCCCGGCATCCTCCACAATTCCATGTGCTGCTCTGCTCCAGCACCAGGATTTGGGAGACGCCGTGGGAAGAAGGCAGGGAGGGGTAAGAGGAGATCTCTGGGACAATTCTCTGAGTCCTTTCAGCGCTCTGGGGATCCACCCCTCGGTTAATGGAGTGCGATCAGCAGAGTTAAGACAGAGACCACTGAGAGCCCCAATTAACAATATCCTAGAAAAAACTGGGCACAAAAGGCTGCTTTGGAGGGAGCAAAACCTCTGCTGAGCACCAGATTCTCAGCGAGATGGGTTTTTTTTTTAATTAATGATGTTCCTCAAGCTTCAGCCCCCACTTCACAACCTGATTGAGCCACCAGGAGTCAAAACCTCCTCACACCCTCATAACTGAAGGAACAGCCACTCCTGTGGGAATATCCCGGCAATATCCTGCAATATCCCAGCTCAATCCACTCCAGCTAATAATAGCCGGCCTTGCTTCCCCTGCAGCAAGCGTGGCTGGAAGGAGGAACCTCTGGAAGCTTTAAATAACCTGGATTCCCCCCTCTAGACCCGTGCTCCAGCTGGGAGCAGCTTTCCTGTTTGTTTGTTTGTTCCTTTTTCCTTGCCGTGATTGCAGAGAGGAAGGAATCTGGCTCCTGCCTCGCTGAGGACCTGGGGATTGGAGAGCAATTACTCAGCACTGCGGGATCTGGTGGAGAATTAAAGGTCAGGGCACTTTTGCTGGGGGTTTTTATTCTGTGCTCGCCGAGGTCACAGCTGATGATAAGCACATGTTCAAATCCGCGTTTCCAAAGCAGTTCACAGCCCTGAAAGTGGCTGTGGAAATGCGAGGAGAGCATTTTTAACCCTCTCTTTTCTCCTGATTTTAAAGATTAAGAAGCCTTTGGAGCGAAATTCCAGTGAGGCAGAGGGAGGGTGGTGGTGGGATCTCTTCGTCAGGGGTTGTGTTTTTGGGTTTTTAACAAAAGCTCCCCCGAGCTGCCTCTGTTCTGGAGGTGTCGGCTCCTTCGGGGCTCTGGGGGATTCAATGTGCTCTTCAGCTCTTTCTGAAAAGCAGCTCTGACCTTGGCTTGGCACGGGCTGGAATTGCAGAGGCTGGAGCCTCCAGCTGGAAGGATGGTTTGGATGAAAACTCCAGCCACCAGTTATCCCTGGGGCATTCCCATCCTGACCATCCTGGAGTATTCCCAGGGACATTTCCATCCTGCCCATCCTGGGGCATTCCCTATCCTATTCCATCNTGAAAGTGGCTGTGGAAATGCGAGGAGAGCATTTTTAACCCTCTCTTTTCTCCTTATTTTAAAGATTAAGAAGCCTTTGGAGCGAAATTCCAGTGAGGCAGAGGGAGGGTGGTGGTGGGATCTCTTCGTCAGGGGTTGTGTTTTTGGGTTTTTAACAAAAGCTCCCCCGAGCTGCCTCTGTTCTGGAGGTGTCGGCTCCTTCGGGGCTCTGGGGGATTCAATGTGCTCTTCAGCTCTTTCTGAAAAGCAGCTCTGACCTTGGCTTGGCACGGGCTGGAATTGCAGAGGCTGGAGCCTCCAGCTGGAAGGATGGTTTGGATGAAAACTCCAGCCACCAGTTATCCCTGGGGCATTCCCATCCTGACCATCCTGGAGCATTCCCAGGGACGTTCCCATCCTGGACCATCCTGGGGCATTCCCATCCTGAACCATCCTGGGACATTCCCTGAGATATTCCCATCCTGACCATCCTGGAGCATTCCCAGGGACATTCCCATCCTGGAACATTCCCTGGAGCATTCCCATCCTGGAACATTCCCAGAGATATTCCCATCCTGACCATCCTGGAACATTCCCTGGGGCATTTCCATCCTGGGGCATTTCCATCCTGGGCCATTCCCATCCTGGCCATCCTGGGGCATTCCCATCCTGGGCCATTCCCATCCTGCCCATCCTGGGGCATTCCCTGCCTGGAGCAGG
Source organism: Sitta europaea (assembly GCA_013400255.1). NCBI lineage: Eukaryota > Metazoa > Chordata > Aves > Passeriformes > Sittidae > Sitta > Sitta europaea. Next base: position 46,153 of record VXBS01003421.1, on the reverse strand, counting down.
ATCCCACCTCTCCTCATCCCACCATGCCCGAGGTCAGCTGAGCCTTCCTCATCCACCACAGGCCAGGACCTTTCCCAGGGTGGAATTCCTGGCTCCGTGGAGCTGGGAAGGAGCTGTTGGAGAAGGGCTGGCAGGGGGCTGGGGCAGCTCCTGCCTCTGCTGACCCTGGAATGCTGCACTTCCAGTGCTGATGGATGGCCTGGCCTGACAGAGCCCCGGCCTGAGCTCTGCCAGATGTGAGATTAATTTATTGCACCTGTCCAAACAGAAAATATTCCCATTTTCTTGGGTCCCAGCTTGACGGAGAGTGCCACGCTCAGCCCGGTGGGTCTGTCCCCCAGAGGGCTGAGGGGACACCAAGCATCCAAAGACGAAACAAGGCAGAAAATCCCGGTCCTTGGAGCAGGAGGGGGGGAAAACAATCCGAGCTCTGCTTCAGCAGCAGAACAGTTCGTGTTTTAATTAACAGGGCAATAATTAGGCGTGGAGCATCGTGGTGCGGCTGATTCCTGCGCTGCAGCCCCGCACCCTGCGGCAGCAGGGAAAGCTTCCAGCAGCACAGCCCAGGCCAGGAGGGATCCGCAGCCACCAGCAAGTGCCGGGCCAAAGCTGAGGCTTCAAATTCCCAGCGAGTTCAGTGGGATTTTTTTCCTGATTAAAGCTCGAGCCGCAGCCCAGGAATTTCTGTCTCCGCCGCAATCCAGCTAGGCTTTGCGCAGGAGCTGGGGAGCAATCTGTTCCCCTTGATGGAGGCTTTTCTTGGACAGAATTCAAGTTTATTCCATTAGAAAGGGGTTTAGACTTCCCTTTTTATGGTGGTGGGAAGGGAAAACCGCTGGGTTTTTCCCGAGCTGGGACAGCTCAGCTCTCACTTGGTTTTAACTTTCTCTCCTGAAGGGAAAAGTTGCTAAAGGACTTCAGACTTGAGAATGGAACTTTAGGCTTGAGTAAGAAACTTTAGACTTGAGAAAGGACTTTAGGCTTGAGAAAGGAACTTCAGAAATTGTTGTTCCTTATAACAAGGGCCAAAGGATCTCGGGGAAGTGAAACAGGATCATAATTAGGTGGGCACCTTCCTTTTGGTGGGTCAAGAAATTGGATAATTCAGCTGGAGTTTCAAAGGGAAGAGCGACTGGAGGAAGGTGAACTTCTGACCCTGTAATTACACATCAGAGCTCGGCAGAAGGTGGGTGGCATCCTGCCCAAAATGTCACGACAAAAATAAGAATTAGAAGGGCTAAAAGCCAATGAGCATGGTCTGAAATAGCTCAGTCTTAGGGAATTAAAAAAAAAAGAAAAAACCAAGGAGGAATTTCATTTGGGGAGATGGGGAGAATCATGATTAAAAGTGAAAACCACCTGCCAGTAGAAAGGAAACAAAATCTTGTTAATGGCTGAGGGGATTTCTCCTGGGATGCTGCAGGCAGTGCCACATCCACACGGTTTTTTTGGGATGGAGACTCCTTGTGCCAAAGCCCAGCCATCCTTACAGCAAAGAATTTTTTCCTGCCCTCAAGGGAAATGCAGGAATGAGAGGAAAATGACAGCAGACAGGAGATCCTGACGCTGTCTGCTTAATGGTTTGGGTGCTTTGCTGGATGGTGGGGACAGGGCTGGTGCTTTTGGGTGGATTTTGGGGCTGCAGACATCTCCATGCTCCCCTCATCCCTGGGGACATCCCACCCTGTCCCACCAGCTGCTTTTCCAGCAGGAAAACCAAAAGCTGGAAGGAAAAAACAATCCATCTGAGCCCCCAAAGTGAAGGCCCTGCCTTTGTCAGCAGCTCTCCTTGCACAAAGCTCACTTTATTTCCTCCTCAGCATTCAGGTCCCTGTCTAAAGAAAACACAGAAAACATTCAGAGACTTTTTGGTTTTTTTTTTCTTTGCTTTGTTTATCAGCAAGATTAAGATTCCTGGCTGTGGAAGAAAGGAATATCTCCATTTATTTGTTTCGGGGCATGTGGAGTGCATTTGTTTCCTAGGATGCAAATTCATTGTTCCTGCTCTGAATGAAAGCCCCTGAAGGTGCCAAGAGCTGCCTTGGGATCTCCTGGCATCGTTTTTGCTGGAACTCCACCCACAGAGCAGGGGTTTGAGTCCTCCCCTGCAAAAGCTCCCCCAGTTTAATTCTTGCGTTTTCTTTCAGCTGATTTCTCCTTTCCTCAAGCCCTGCCGTGCCTCAGGGTGGGATTTTGGGATGTGGGTCACACCCCAGTCCTGGGGTGCTGCACCAGCTGCCTGCACCACCAAAAAGGGCGAAATTGGGCGTTCAAACACGATTGGCTGCACTTCCTAATTCTGTTTTTTCTTTATTTCCCTCCCTTCCACTTTCTTTTAATTGGGATTTCTCAGGGTTTGCTTTGGTGAGATGACCCCAGCTGGATAAAAAGTCTCTGTCTCCCAGCCCAGCTGTGGAAGAAGGAGTCAGAAGCCTTCAGCTGATGCTCTCAAGGTTGTTTTATTGTTCCTTCTCTCAGATATTTTCTGTCTGGGCTGCCCAGGTCTGTCCAGCAGGGCAGCCCCAGGCACTCTGCCCTCCCCTGGGGCAGGCACTGATTTTATACTCCAAATTCCCTGTGAGTTACTGACAGGGATGATCCAGTGCCCCTCACCTGTGTCAGACAGTTCCATCCTACTCCAGTCCCATCCCCAAGTGCCACCAGCCCCAAGGAGATGGGGTTGGGGAGAAGAAGGGAGGAGGACAGGACAATGCCCAAGTCCCTGCATCTCACCCCCTGAGCCCCCAGGGCAAAAATCCCCAAAATTTCCCTTTGCACTCCACAACTATCATGTTATCTAGAACTTTGTGACTTTTAGTTCTTTGTTCCAAGGTTTAATTTGTTCCAGGGGTCAAACTCAAAGCCCCAGGAGTCCCTGGCTGCTGCCAGGGTCTGTGACCCCCCTGCCAGGGCTTTGGAGCCCCTGGCTGCAGCTGGGATCACCCAGGGCTTTGGAGCCCCTGGCTGGAGCTGGGATCACCCAGGGCTGTCCCAGACCCCTCCTGGGTTCCCACAGGGATTTACACCTCCCAAAGTGCAGCTCCAGCTCCCAGGAGGAGCTGCTGTGTGGAATCCCACGGGATGAGCCCCCTGAGCTCCCTGTTTGTCCCCGGGCTGGCTCTGCCACCTCCCATCAGCTGCAGCAGGGGCTGGCTCCTTGTGACATGGCTGACACACCACGTCACCCCGGGGGATAATCACTGGGAAATTTGTGCTAATCATTGTTGTGACTCTTCCCCTGGAATGAGTGGGTTTGGTTTTTTTATTTTATTTTTTTATTTATTTAATTTTTTTTTCCTTCCCAGCAGCATGTCTTGCACATAAAGCGGTTTTTATTAGGGAGTTGTTGTTATATATTTTTCACACGGAAAAAAAAGATTAGTTGTGCCAGCTGGAGGCTGGGAGTTGGGATTGATATCCCTGCAGTCCCAGGGGAGATTTCACACAGATTCCAATTCCTTGTAACCAAATCCTGCTGCCCAGGACTCCACCACCCACCCCGGGACCACGACTCTGACAGCTCCATCACTGAATAAAGGAATTTTATCATAAATATCCTTGGGAGGATCCATGTCCAGAGAGGAACAACAGAGCTGGGGAAGGGGCTGGAGCACCAGGATCTGCTGAGGGAATTTAGTTCTGCATAGACATTTGTATTATTAAATAGGGTGCAAAGCCTTAATTAAACAAACTTCAGCTCTTACTGCAGGATTTTTACCAGGGAAACCCAGACAATCCCTTCTGACATCATTTCACTTCTCCCTTTCTCGTCTCCCTTTTCCTTGTCAAAATATTCATCCCAACTGGCACATTCTCCCCGGGTATTTGGATTTTTTGCAGGCATTTTTACAACCCCCATTTGCATTTTTGTGGGAAAAAACTCTCCCATCTGTTGATTTCCCTCTGGCAATTGGAATTGGAGGGATCAGGGAAGAGCCAACAGTGCTGGGGTGCCTTTCCCCTCTGAGATATTTCCTTTTCTGCTTGGATCCTCCCCTTGAAAACAAATTATCCCTATTCCACAGGTTGCAGGAGGTAAAATTGGGAATATTCCTCGCAAAACTCCAACCAAAACCCTCTCCTGACAAAGGAGCTGTGGGGATCTCAGCTGCAGGTGCAGCCCGAGGTGAGCAGCACATTCTGCAGGAATATTGTGAATATTTTCCAATCATATGGGCTGCTGTGACAAGCAGAGAGGCTGCTCTCCCTTTTAGATGAAATTGTAAATAAAATGACAGAAGCAGGGCTGTGAGAGGATGGGGTGAGCTGGGATATTGGGAATTGCTGGCTGAGAGGGGGGTGAGGTCCTGGATTCCCAGAGCAGCTGGGGCTGCCCCTGGAGCCCTGGAATTGTCCCAGGTTGAGCACCCTGGGGCAGTGGGAGGTGTCCCTGCCCATGGTGTGGCAAGAACTGGGTGATCTTTAGGATCCAAAACCAGTTTGGGAGTCTCTGGTCCAGCATCCCAGCCCCTGCCTGTGACTGGTGCAGGATCTATGCCCATTGCTGGCTCCTTAAAGATAAATTCCACGAGGTTATTCCCATTTTTCTGTAATTTATTTCATGCCAAGCAGGGGGAATTTGGCCTCTGGTGTCACTTTTATGCATAAATTCCAGGCTATTTAATATCCATGTTGTTTTGGGACATGGCTTAGTGGTGGCCTTGGCAGTGCTGGGGAAGAAGTTGGGCTTGATAATCTTGGAGGTCACTTCCAACCTAAACAATTCCTCAATTTTAAATTCCTTCTCTGGGCAGCTCCCTGGGTGAATGAAGCACTGCTGGAATTGTGGATGCTGCTAGGAATTGGAATTTGCTGTCAGAGGGCAGGTCGTGCTCAAAACAGGGGGATTCTACAGCAATTAATGCAATTATATCCAAAATTAATAGTGTGAGGTGAGCACACACAGCAGATGCTGAAAGTGGGCTCCCTCCCCATCCTGATTTTTCCCAGTATCAGGTTCCAGTGGGCTGGACAAGCAGAGCCCCTGGGGAACCCAAACTTCCTCCTCCCTGCCCTGAGCCCTCAGGACAATTGTGACTCAATAACCTTTTCCTGAAACCACTTTATGCTCGACCTTTTTATTTTATTTTTTTTTCCTCTGGCATTGTTCCTTTTTCCCCCAGGGGAAATGTCCAAGGAGGTCACTGGGAATGATGTTATCACTCCAGGAGCTGCAGGTGAGCACAGCACATCTGGAGCACTTTAACATCTGTATCTGCATCCAGACCCCTCGTGGGGCAGAGGAAAAGAAAAGCACCAAGAACCCACTTGTGAGAGCTAATCCAGGGAAAAATAATGTGATAAACCAAGGTTTTTACAAGGGTGTGGAGTGACAGGGCAAGGGGGATGGATTCACAGGCAGGGCAGGGTTAGAGTTGAGACTGGGAAGGAATTCCTGGCTGGCAGGGGGGAGAAGCCCTGGCACAGCATTTTCCCAGTTCCCAATCCATTTTCCCAGTTCCCAATCCATTTTCCCAGTTTCCAATCCATTTTCCCAGTTCCCAATCCATTTTCCCTCACACCTGGCCCCATATATGAGTTAGGAAATGACTCCACGGGCTGTGTGAGCTATTCCCAGGGTGATTGGAGTTAAATGTGTTTCCTGCTCTCCCGAATTCCAAGTGTCCAAGGCCAGGCTGGAGCACCCTGGATAGTGGAAGGTGTCCCTGCCCTTGGCAGGAATGGGATGAAATGAGCTTCAGGGTCCATTCCAACCCAAACCAGTCTGGAATTCCATGATCTCTCTTCCCTGGGCTTTGCAGATGAACAGATTCACACCTGCTGCTGGCTGGGGAGCAGATTTTCCAGTCACAGAATCTTAAAATCCTTCAGGTTGGGAAGGACCTTTGAGGTCACCATGTCCAGCTGCTGAGATGTTATTTACAAATCTGTTTTCTTCGCCTCAGTTGCTCCTCTGCAGAGAAAAGCTGATGTTCATTCATTTAAACATTAAATAAATCCAGCAGTGTTTGTTCCCAGTTATCTTTTCATGAGGTTATTCCTGTGTCCTTCCCCTCCAGCCAGCAGAATCCAGAGAATGGGAAGTGCTGTTGGCCCATCCCAATTTAATTTTTTGGGCATTCACAGGGGCTACAAACTCTGTTTTCCACCTCTCCTGGAGAGGCTGGCTGAATTCTCCAGGAACATCTCAGCCCTCACCAGCTTGCAGCCAGCCTGGGTTCCATTTTAAACGTGGAGGTTTGGATTTTCCACGGGATTTTGAGGGGGTTGTGCTGGAAAAGGCCCCTTATGGCTCAGGAGACTCCTGGGATCCCTCTGGGAAGAGCCAGGCTCTGTCCTCAGTGCCACCCTGGCACTCTGCAGCCCCTGTCCCCTCTCCATAGGATGTCCCGTGCCCAGGAGGGATCCCTGGGAAATGATCCAGTGATCTCAGGGATGCTGTTTCCATGGATCCACCCTTTGCCTGGGGCTGAACACTGGGATTTGGTGTTTCCCACTGCCCTCATCCCAAACCTGCCAGGCAGGAGCTCATCCCCCAGGGATGCAGAACGTGCCCTGCTCTCACTCTGGTGCCACAGGTGATCCTTGGTGGGAGAATCTCAGCTTGGAAGCACCAGAGCTGTTGGAATTTCCCCTTTTTTTCATGGATAGAGCTGCACAGCTCCTACAGCCATATCCTGCTGCTCCTGCTTTGGCTCCCAGATCTTCTCCTGAGTGCTGGAACAACCTGCAAGAGCCTCAACCCCTCCTCCCCTTCCACTTGTGAACCACTGGCACGAGGAAATAAAATAAATAAATTAAAAGAAATTATAAGAAAATAAAGGGCACAGCCCAAACCCTTGGAAAAGGCAGCACCACTCCCACCAGGAATCCTTCAATCCATGGGTTTGTCTCCAGGGCAAAAGAGAATCCTAAACTGTTTGGAAAAGAGAATCCAAAAGTCATCCTAACAAACCAAACTGGCAGGAGAGGATCCCTTTGGGCTTAGCCCTCATTCCACATGGTTGTGGAGAAATCCACACACATCCCACTCAGGGCTTCAAGGAAATTCCTCCTGGCCTGATCCATGTGGGACATATGGAACCCATTTTCCCTCACACCTGGCCACATATATTAGTTAGGAAAGGTTCACGACTCCACGGGCTGTGTGACCTATTCCCAGGGTGATTGGAGTTAAATGTGTTTCCTGCTCTCCCAAATTCCATATAAACCCAATCAACCAATCCATGGATCCCCAGTGTAATATCCTGAGCCTGCAAACACACACAGGCAATAAGTCAGGGAGGAGGGAAAAAAAAAAAAATCCTCTTGCTGCTTCCCATTAGTGAGCAGCTGCAAGGGGAAGGGAAGGAGGGAAAAAAAAAGCCCTGGAAATTCGGGGAACAACAGGAATTTTGTCGTGGTCAAGCCCTAAAACCAGTTTTAAGCCCAAGTGGGGAAAATTCTGATCCTGGAGCTGATGCTGCATGTGGGAAAGGTGATTTTGGAGCCTCAGGGAATGGGAATGCTGCTCCAGGCATTGGGGGGTTCAGGCTTCATTTCACTGCACTTGTAACAGATAAAGGAAGCCTGTAAGAAATATGAAGAGGGAATTTTTCCATGGAAAATTTCCATGGTGGGGACTGGGCAAGGGGGGTTAAACTGAATGAGGGGAGATTTAGATTAAAATTGGGAATTAATTGTTCCCTGTGAGGCTGGGGAGAGGCTGGCACAAGTTCCCAGGGTTGCCTCATCCCTGGAAGAGTCCAAGGCCAGGCTGGAGAAAACTGGGACAGTGGAAGGTGTTGGGAGTGGAATTAATGAGATTTAAGGTCCCTTCCGACCCAAACCAGTCTGGAATTCCACGATTCCGTGATTGTCTGACCGCCACAGGCTCAGAGGGTGGGGAAGGATGGATGCTGTGGAGAATTCCTCCCCCAGCAGGGCACAGCCACATCCCGCAGCCCTGACCTTTCCAGGGAAGCCGAGTCAGCTCCTCTTAGGATCAGCAGCTGGCATTTATGGCCACGGTCTCTCCATCCCATAAAAACGCAGCAGCGCCCTGCTTTCCATCCCCACCCACCACTCCTGCTCTGCTCACCCCCATCAGGCAGGACAAAAATCAAACAAATCACAACAAAAAAAGTCGCTTTTAAGGAAGGAGGGCGGGACAGGGAGCAACCCCACAGTTCCCAACCCAGCCCTCCTTTCCCTGGGGGGAATTTTCCCTCGAGGAAAATGAGGTGAGAGGTTGGTGCGAGGGCTCGGTGCTGATGCAGCAGAACGAAATACCGAACGAATCCCTTCCAAAAAGAGCCGAGTGGGATGCCATTATTTCCTGTTGGTAGACAGAAGGAGAGTGGGAAAAAAACTCCTGTTTTGGGAGCCAAGCGCTGCCGAGGAGAGCGATTAGCAGATGGCGTGGAAATTAGCTCATTATTATTAATTTGCCAGGCCTTTCCCAGTTCCTGAATTGCCCTTTGGAAGTTGCAGAGCGTGCATATGGACAAAAGGAGGCTGCTTTTGGCAGAGCAGCTAATTAAGAGCTGTGCCACCCACTCCCCTGAATGGGAGCCCCTTCCCACCTGCCCCATCCCGGCTTTGGGATGAGCGGGATAATGCTCAATAGGGAACCCCCACGCCTGGTGCTTATTAATGTGCTGCTGTTTTGTGTGAAGGAGTTAATGCTGCAAAAAGCCTTTTTTTTTTTCCCCCTGTTTCTAAGGGGTTTTTGTGGAGGTGGTTAAAGCGGCTGTTTAACAGCGCTGAATATATCTATTTATTGGGAAATTAATTTAGGGGAAAAACATGCTTCAGCACACCAAAACCTCTCCTCCATCCTCTTTCAAACTGGATTTTTTTTTTTTGCTTAGATTGTCGCATGTCCTTTTATTTCTTTCCAGGGCATCACTGGCCTGTGGAGCTGAGAGAAGAATTTGGGCTGGTGGCCCAAAATTAGCTCAAAAAGAGAGGAGCTCAAGGTCTGAATTTTATAGTGACTACATGGCTTCCAGTGGAGCTGCAGTGGGACTTTTCTAGCAGCTCCTTTGTGTAAAAGCTGCTGCAAAAAATGATAATAATGATAATGATGATGATAATGATGACAATGATGTTGATGATAATAACAATAATAGGAATAATAATAATAATAGGAATAGGAATAATAATAATAATAATAATAAGAATAGGAATAATAATAATAATAATAGGAATAATAATAGTAGTAAATAATCCCAGTTTGGCTTGAAAGGGACCTTAAAGTTCAAACCCCTTGCCATGGGCAAGAGAACCTTCCACTCTCCCAGGTTGCTCCACAACCCATCATCATCATTTCCCACACTAACACAAAATATTATTATTATAAATTATCCAACATAAATTACAAATTAGTAGATTTTAAAGGGACATCTAAAGCTTGGTTAGGACCAAACCATCCCTTTGGATGCCTTTTTCCATCCTCCCCAGGAGCTTTCAGCACCGAGACAACCCCATTGGAAACAAAGCTGGCAGAACCCAGGAGGGGTCTGGGACAGCCCTGGGTGATCCCAGCTGCAGCCAGGGGCTCCAAAGCCCTGGGTGATCCCAGCTGCAGCCAGGGGCTCCAAAGCCCTGGCAGGGGGGTCACAGACCCTGGCAGCAGCCAGGGACTCCTGGGGCTTTGAGTTTGACCCCTGGAACAAATTAAACCTTGGAACAAAGAACTAAAAGTCACAAAGTTCTAGATAACATGATAGTTGTGGAGTGCAAAGGGAAATTTTGGGGATTTTTGCCCTGGGGGCTCAGGGGGTGAGATGCAGGGACTTGGGCATTGTCCTGTCCTCCTCCCTTCTTCTCCCCAACCCCATCTCCTTGGGGCTGGTGGCACTTGGGGATGGGACTGGAGTAGGATGGAACTGTCTGACACAGGTGAGGGGCACTGGATCATCCCTGTCAGTAACTCACAGGGAATTTGGAGTATAAAATCAGTGCCTGCCCCAGGGGAGGGCAGAGTGCCTGGGGCTGCCCTGCTGGACAGACCTGGGCAGCCCAGACAGAAAATATCTGAGAGAAGGAACAATAAAACAACCTTGAGAGCATCAGCTGAAG
>VXBS01003421.1:6445-32310 GCA_013400255.1 Sitta europaea | reverse complement strand
AAAAAAAAAAAAAAAGGGAAAGTCTATCAGCCCATAAAATATTAATTAGCACAAGTGTCTCGTCTGCTGCCACTGGGCGGTGTGAGGATGGGAGTTGGGCAAAGGGAGCTTTGTTTCCTTGGATAAAGAGTTTTGGGAGCAGGGATCTGGGATGGATAAATTCCAATTTCACTCCCTGAGCCCCCCACACGTGTCACAGGTACAGGGGACAGAGTCTCATTCCCTAAAACACAACCCAGCAGCCTGGAAATACGTCTGGAAGAGGATGTGGGGAGGAATAAAAATGAGATTTTGTTCACACAGAAATTGTGGGACAGCCCAGTGGTTTCATCATGGAATCATGGAATGCTTTGGGATGGAAGGCACCCTAAAAATTCCAACCCTTGCCATGCCACTCTCCCAGCCTGCTCCAAACCCCATCCAAGCTGGCCTTGGACACTTCCAGGGATGTGATGATGTGAAAACATTTCCAAATTAATCTCCCTTTCCCTCCAGCACCTCCTCCCTCTGGGATTTTTCCCTACTTCCTTCTCTCCATTGTTTTTTCTGTTTAAACCCACCCAAGAACTTCACGACAAACACTCTGTAAAAGAAGGAATTTTTCCCCCAAACTTTCCTGCTTGTGGGATTTTGTTCCAAGGCCACAGCGGGGCTGATTCCTGCTCAGCTCTGACTGAATTAGGTCAGGGGCTTCTCCAGGCTATAACCATCTTCAAATTCTGTGACAGAAACAAATAGGAAATATTTAAAGTTAAGGCTCTGCAAGTACTTTTATTCAGCATAAAGATGGGATCGCTGGGAGTTTATATCTGCTTGCTGAAAATTCCTGTAAGGAGCTCAGAGAGGGATAAGAAAATCGGAATAAATGCCCTTTTTCTCCCTTTCTGTGGAATCTGGATTGGGGCTCATGCTCAGAAAAAAAACCAGCCTGGAGTTTGCAGGGAATTAAAAAACCAACTCCAGAAACAAATAGCTGCAGGGAAGGCAAACTGAAATGTAAAAATATCCCAATTTCAATGGAATTTTTCGAACTGGCTTTGCAGTGAATTCCCTTGAAAATGTGTCAGGTCTGCATGGAGGCCATTAGCCATTCCTGGTGCATCCAGTGAAGAGTTCCAGCAAGGAAACCATTCCTTTGCAAAAGGAAAAAAAAATATTTAATTCCAGTTTAAAGCCTGGATGTTGCTCGTGTTGTATTTTAATTTTTTTTCCAGCATAAACTGAGGAAAGATTTTAGAGGATTAAAATCAAGCAAAGCTGAAAGAGATTCCAGACCAACACCAGGGTGGGGTTTTGTTTTAGGGTTTTCTTTGTCTTTTCTGATAGTTTGAAAAGAATGAGCAATTTTCTTTTCCTTTTGCCCTCAATAAATTACTATGAAACAGGAAATAAATAAGAAATAAAAGGGAAAAGTTAAATATGAAAGGTGAGATGTGAAGGGAGAAGTTTTGCAGTGGTTCCACCCCTGGGGCACAAGATCCTCACCCTTGACCCTTGTGGCCCCTGCTCCCAATTTTCCACCCTGTTACAAATCCATTTTCCTTGGAATATTTGATTTCAGCAGCTCACAGTGGAGGACAGGACTGGAGACCCCTCCAGGGAAGTTGGATGCACGCCATGGTCAATCCCAAATGTTGGAATCAGCCACCCTGAGGGAGATCCTCCATCCCCTGGAGGGAGGAAACGAAGCACAGGGAATTTGGGGTGTGCACTGAAACATTCCTGCTAAAATCCTGTGGATTTCAGGAAAAGGTTCTTCCCCCAGAGGGTGCTGGGCACGGAATTCCCTGAGGGAATGGGGGCATTCCCAAGGCTGCCAGAGCTCCAGGAGTGTTGGGACAAGCCCAGGGATGCCCAGGGTGGGATTATTTGGTTTGGGCTGAGCAAGGAGCTGGATCCATGATTCTCATGTTCCCTTCCCTTGGGAATGTGTGTGGAAGGGGTCAGTGGGAAAATGGGGTGTGTCCTGGATTGGGAAACCTCCTGTGATCCTCAGGAAATACAAGAGATGAGATGTGGGGAGGAATAAAAATGAAATTTCATTCACACAGCAATTGTGGGAGAGCCCAGTGGTTTCATCATGGAATCATGGAATGGTTTGGGATGGAAAGGACCTTAAAGCTCAACATTCCATCCCCTGTCATTCCAACTCTTAAAGCTCAACATTCCAACACTCCCAGGCTGCTCCAAGCCTCATCCAAGCTTCCAGGGAGGGAGCACTTTGGGGAGGCTCTGGAGGAGCCTGATCCCAGCAGGAAAATCTCCAGGTGCTGCCAGGACACAGCTCTGGCATCCCTGAGCACAGAGAGCATCCTGTGAGAGCCACCTGGGCAGGTGACAGGATGGGAGGGGCTCAGGGTTTGCTTTGGTCAGGATGACCCCAGCTGGATAAAAGTCTCTGTCTCCCAGCCCAGCTGTGGGAGAAGGAGTCAGAAGCCTTCAGCTGATGCTCTCAAGGTTGTTTTATTGTTCCTTCTCTCAGATATTTTCTGTCTGGGCTGCCCAGGTCTGTCCAGCAGGGCAGCCCCAGGCACTCTGCCCTCCCCTGGGGCAGGCACTGATTTTATACTCCAAATTCCCTGTGAGTTACTGACAGGGATGATCCAGTGCCCCTCACCTGTGTCAGACAGTTCCATCCTACTCCAGTCCCATCCCCAAGTGCCACCAGCCCCAAGGAGATGGGGTTGGGGAGAAGAAGGGAGGAGGACAGGACAATGCCCAAGTCCCTGCATCTCACCCCCTGAGCCCCCAGGGCAAAAATCCCCAAAATTTCCCTTTGCACTCCACAACTATCATGTTATCTAGAACTTTGTGACTTTTAGTTCTTTGTTCCAAGGTTTAATTTGTTCCAGGGGTCAAACTCAAAGCCCCAGGAGTCCCTGGCTGCTGCCAGGGTCTGTGACCCCCCTGCCAGGGCTTTGGAGCCCCTGGCTGCAGCTGGGATCACCCAGGGCTTTGGAGCCCCTGGCTGGAGCTGGGATCACCCAGGGCTTTGGAGCCCCTGGCTGGAGCTGGGATCACCCAGGGCTGGCACAGACACATCCTGGGTGCTGCCAGGTGAGCAGACACAGCACATTCCCGGGAAGCTGAGGGAGCAGCCCTGGCCCCAACCCCATGGCACAGCAGCTCCCACAGGAGCTGGTGGGATGGGAAAAGAGCACGGCACACACAGGTGGAGTTCAGGATTTCTCACATAATTTTACACCTCACATTTCGTGTGTGGGGATTTCTTCTTGAAACAGAGAAACTTCTGAGTTCCATGAGAAAGTGCAGTTTGTTTTCTTATCTTCCACAGAGGCAGAGAGAGGATGTCAGCAGTGTGGTGAAGAAGTCACAAGATTTCTGCTTATCAGACTATTTAAGGCTTTGTAGGCCAGTAAAGTTCTGCCAATTAATTTATGTTATTAAACCAGTACTGAGTTAATTGAGAGTGTGAACTCTCTTAACCAATCACCTCCCAACACCCAAACCTTACAGCATTCCATCCTAAAACCTCTTGTTAACCTTTGTAACCACTTTTGTTTTGTCTATGACTTTTAAGCTCTAAAACTAAACTTTCCTCTACTCAACTTAACACACTCTGCTTTATGTTATAAATCTTATTTCCAGCGCCTGAACCTGGGAGCTTTTCCCAAGGTTCCAGGTCAAACCCTGTCTCTAATTCGAAGTTTTGGCTTGCAGAGCTGATCTTCTGAGGTTTTCCAGCCCTTTGGATGCAGCAGGATGGGAGGTGACAGCTGAGGGTCGTGCCAGGTGAGGCAGAGCGGGAGCCACCGGCACCTTCCCGGTGTGGGAACACCACCCCTGTTTTAAAAATGTCACAACAGCTCCCACAGGAATTAATGTGATGGGAAAAGTGCACTGCAAACACCCTGGGCAAGCTGGGAACTCCGAGCTCTGCCTTTTCCAAGGGTGAAATCCAAGCCTGAGCCCTGTGGAGAGGATCCCACTCCTCTTTGTGTGGCTCTATAATCCCAAGGAGACAAAAAAAAAAATAAAAAGGCTCCCGAAGATTTAAAGAGGCTTTGGCTCAGCCTTTGAATGCCTTTTCATTTTCCCCTATTCATGGATCAAATAGAGCTCCCTGCTCTGAATAATTGCATTTTACCTGCTGAAAACACAGTCTGGAAACCTCTGAGTGCTTTATTCCTCTGGATGGCACATAAAGCATAAACATTAAGTTTTCTAAAAACAGGGGAAAATAAGACTCATTTTTTTTTTTCTCTTCAATATAATTTACAAGGGGAAGCATTAACTCATAAATCATAGGCACGAATTCAGCGAGGATTGAAACACTACACTCAGCAGCAAGGCAAATTACAGCCACTTCACTCCATCACCAAGGGCTCCTTCCAAGGGCAGGACTGGAAATATGTTCCTCGTGAGGAGAGCTAAGGAGGGGAAAAAAAGGCAAAAAAAAAAAACCACTAAAACCACGAGGAAGGAGAGCCCCAGCACCCCCAGCCAAGGCAGGGCTGGATTCAGCTCAGCCCATCCTGCCTGGAGTCACCACCCTCACAGGGAAGGATTTATCCCAATATCCCAAAATCCCAATATCCCAAAATCCCAAAATCCCCAAATCCCAATATCCCAAAATCCCAATATCCCAAAATCCCAACATTCCAAAATCCCAATATCCCAAAATCCCAATATTCCAATATCCCTATATCCCAATATCCCAAAATCCCAATATTCCAATATCCCAAAATCCCAATATTCCAATATCCCAATATTCCAATATCCCAAAATCCCAGTATTCCAAAATCCCAATATTCCAATATCCCTATATCCCAATATTCCAATATCCCTATATCCCAATATTCCAATATCCCAATATTCCAAAATTCCAAAATCCCAGTATTCCAAAATCCCAATATTCCAATATCCCAATATCCCAAAATCCCAATATCCCAGTATCCCAATATCCCACTCTCCCTCCCTGCCCTCTGGCAGTGTGATCCATTCCCTGGGTGCTGTCCCCCCATCCCTGCTCCCAGCCCCTCCCCTGCTCTCCTGGAGCCCCTCCAGCCCCTGGAATGTGCTGGAAGCTCTCCCTGGATCCTGCCCCTCTCCAGGGGAACATTCCCAGCTCTCCCAGCCTGTCTCCAGAGGGGCTCCAGCCTTGGGGGCAGCTCCAGGGTCTCCTCTGGATTTGCTCCAGAAGCTCCAGGTCCTTCCTGTTCTGAACCCCAGAGCTGGAAGCTCATGGTTATACCTGGGATTATACCTGGGATTATACCTGGGATTATACCTGGGATTTTCCTTCTGCTCCAGCAGTCTGTGAGAGGCCCATCCAAACCTGGGTTTGAGGGGGAGAAAGATGAAAACACCAGAGTTTAACATCCCTAAAGCACCACTGGCACTCCCTGGACACTCAGACCTCATCCCAAGGAACAGCACTCAGCTCCAGCTCTGCTTTGGCACAGGAAGAGTCTCAGAAATAAGGATTTAGCAGCTGGTCTTTGTACTTGCTTCCTCTCCAATTGAATATTTCCTTTTAGGTTCTCCAATTGAACATTTCCTTTTAGGTTCTCCAATTGAACATTTCCTTTTGGGTTCTCCTCTCCCAGCAAGTGTTTGAAGCTGGATTTTATCATGCAGAGCAGCTCTAAAATCTGCTTTATGCCCCAATCTCCAAAACTGCTGGTCTCAGATACAGTTAATTCTGGCCATGAGGGGTTTTTCCCTCTAAATCTTGCTCTGTGGTTGATCCAGCAAAGAGGGAGCTTCTCCTCAGCAGCAGGAACCCAGCCCAGATGTGGCTCCAAGAGGGTGAAGGGGAGCAGCAGAATAATTTCTGCCTGTTCAGCACCCAGCTGTGCCCAACCCCAGCACCCAGAGCTGGGCAAAACTTGGCACCTTGGGGGAATATTTTTACAGCCCAAAGGCTGGCAAATGCCTCAGAGCTGGAGGTGTGAGACACCTGAGGTTTTGCCAAAAAATGAGTCGAGCAAACTGAGGAAAATGCGATGCCTGTTCCCTGTTTCTTGGGGTTTTTTTTGCATTTTCTGTGGCATTTCAGGTCTCCAGAGCAAGGGTTCCCCTTCCTGCTGAGGGCTGAGGCTCTGCAATGGGGAAGGAAGAGATTTCTGGGTGTTTTTAGCCTCTGTTTGTGTTGCTAGGATGGGTGGAATTGCTGGGTTGTGACACAGGGAGCTGCTGCCACACACGGCCCTGGCACAGACTGGGGGTCACCAACAGCACCAAAAATCCTCATCAGAGCTGTGAAACCCCCCCAGGAACATGCCCAGGGGCAATGTTTTCATTCTGGCAGGCAGCAGCCGTGGGCTGGGTTAATTTGGAGGTGGAAAACCCTTCCTGCTGTGGCCCTGAGGGATTTAGAGCAAAGTGATGGAGTGATGGAAAAAAGAGTGAGAATGGAACAACTGGAGTGACATTCCTGGGCACCCCAAAGGCAATAATTCCAGCCTTGTGCATCTCCTGGGAATTCATGAGCCACCATTGCCTCTCCAGCAGCCAGTGGGAATCCCAGGGCACGTTTATTAGCCCTGAGGACAGAGCTGCTTGTCCCATTTTTACTGCAGCAACTGATGAGAACAGGGAATAAACTGGCACCCAACAATCAAAACAGCTCCTGAGGCAGCCCCAGCCCAGCCAGGCCAAGCACATCTCGAGGAGGGGCCAAAATTGTGTTAGCACATTAAACCTTGCCTTAGACCAGAGCTGAATTAGGTCAGACTGAACAAAGCTGACCTTAGAATTTCTCCTCCAGGTTTCCCAGCACTGCCTGATGCTGGTTCAGACCCCAGTCCTTTACACTCCTTTGAATATCTGCCACGAGGATGTTGTGGAATAACTGAATTTTGGTTTAGGCTGGAAAAGCCCTCTAGGAGTGGCAGGAGGAAGCAGCAGCACTCGTGGGGCAGGGCAGGCTCCTGTTGGCTTGGTGGTCAGCAAAGTTCCCCATTCTGCAGGAAACACCAGCTCGTGTTCCCCCTCTGCCCTCTGAATGCTCCCTGGGTATTTTTAAATGATCTAAAAACCTGAACAAGCAGCAGAAATGTGTTGAGTTCAGGAGGGAGCTGGTGGAGAGCAGGGCCAGGTGAAAAATGTTGTTTTTCACCCTTTTTGCTGCTGCTTTTGAGGCTGGGAGGTGAATCCTGGGATGGGATACGAGGAGAAAACCTCCCCAGGCTCCCCATCCTTGCAGACTTCACCCCACAGGAGCCTGGAGCTTGAGCCCAAACTTTTTAATCCTCTTTCTGGTGAACAACAGAGCCCAGGCAGCAGTAATTGCATGAATTTCCAGAATTTATCTCCATTGGATTGCCTTTGGCATCTAATCCCATAAAATTGCCTCCTTGCTGAAGGGATGTCGTATGTCTGGAGGCGCTGGAGGGGTTAATGTGATGTGTAACCAATGGAAGATATATTTAATGATCTCTGAAATTGCTTCTGTGAAGCATCCCCATAACTGCCACAACTCGATTTACTACAGATCCTGCAAATAACAAATGTAATTACTTGGGAATCAACATAATATTGGGTCAGACAGGCTGATATTCCCTCAGTTTGCTGCAAACTTAATATAAACCTGGAGCAAGTGTCTATCTGCAGTCCTATTCCCAGGCTGTGCTCTCAGAACAACCTCCAGCATGGATTTCTGGAAAAATGTTTAAAAACCAGAGCGCTGTAAGATTATTTTTTGCCTGATTAAGGGCTGTAATATTAATTTTTGCCTCATTATTTTGCCTTATCACACCAGGACTTTGCCACCTTTGTATCATCAGGTGAAAGCTTTTCACTGTCAGTGCTGGTTTTGCTGTGTTCATCACATCCAGCAGCACAGCCAGAGGCACTTCTGTGTTTCCCAGCCCTTGACATTCCTTGCTGTGCCTCCTGAAGGACGAGCAGATGAGGGAGAGAAAACCCACTCTGTGGTGGGGATGCTGACCCCCACAGCATCCCCAGTGCTCCCCGCAGAGGTGGTGTGGAATTCCATGAATTCCAGCAAGGTTTGGGTCAGCAGTGCTCAGCAAGGCCACAGATGGGTGGGAAAACCTGGATTTTGGGGATGTGTCTCTTCCCCATTTCCCTTGGAATTTTTTCCCAACTCCAAGGCTGGAGGGTTGAACTGGAACCAGTCACCTCCTGTGTGCCCGTGGTGGTGGTGGCAGCCAGACCCTGGAGGGGAAGACCCTCTGGAGAGCTGAGTCTGCCTGGCACAGGGATAACTATTGGATAATTTTTGATTCCCAAATCTTCCTGGGAAGATTCTCCTCACCAGGAGTCAGAGGATTTCTGGTGTGCCCTGGTCACACACCGCCCTCCCTTTGGAGGTGCTGCAGGACAAACTCACTTTGGACACCCAAGAGCTCCATTCCCTGGGGGCTGAGCTGCTCCAGAGGGAATCATGGAATCCTTAAGGCTGGAAAAGCCATCGTGTCCAACCCTTCCAAGTTCAGCCCCACATCCCTGCGTGCTACACATTTGCTGCACGTTTCCAGGGCTGGTGACTCCCAGCCTGGCCACCCTTTCAGAGCAGGATTCCCTCTGAGATCCGAGCTTTTAGGAGCAGTGGGGATGAGCTCCCCTTCCCAAGCTCCAGCTGGTGGAGGATTCAGATCCAATTTTTTGAGTTTGGAGTCCAAGCGCTCCACCTGGAGGGATGCTCCACCCCACAGGTGATCCCCCCCATCAATCCCCTAAAGACACTCCCTTTCCCAGGCAAACCCCAGCACAGTTTTGTCAGGAACAAAAGGTTTTATCCCTGGCTGATGCAGGTCCCAGAATCTCTGCCCGGGGCGTGGTGACAAGCGAGATAAAGCAGACAAAGGCACGGCGAGCCTCTCGTGTTGCAGTGCTAATAAATAAGGCTCTCCACCGTCTCTCCAGAGGAGAAACATTCCAGTTGGTTCAATAAAACAGGCTATAACAAGAGATTTATATGGAATATATTGGATTTATTCGTCGAGGATGGTGGGGACATTTTTTTTCCCCCCCCCTGCTCCAGGTCCCTTCTGCAGCAGCAGCTGCTTATCGCTGGTGCCTTTGTGCAGGGGACAGGGCTGGGGGGCTCAGATCCTGCTCACACACTATTGATTGCAGGCACATCACAGGCAGCCAGATGTGTGTGGCTTTTCTGCCTCCAGCAGCTCGAAAATCCTCAATTCAGGTTGTCTTCGTGGAAAAAAAAAAAAATATATATATATAAATGCATGACAAACCATCAATTTTTTGGCAGTTCTCCCACCCTGACCACCACTCCCTACACCAAAATATTCCTACAGCAGGCAAACAGACGGGTTTAAATGGCTCAGAGTATGAGTTAGGCTAAAGGTGGCATAAAACATAGTTTTAGGATTTTGCTGTAAGCTGAATTTGGGGCTTTTTGGGGTTTGTTTCGTCACACAGAGAGTGAGCAGCTCTTACACAAAGGCTGAGCCACACATATAGGTTAGGCCATGGAGGTGTGTAATGTATACACCCAGCAACCCTAACAATGAGCCAAATCAGCTGAAATTCATTAAATTCTCATTATACACCTAGAGATTTAATTATTTTCTTCTCTTTTTTAGCTGTTGGGTGAACACTGTTGGAAATACCGCAGCGAACTCCTCTCAGCCAGAGAACTTTCCAATTATTACCATGATTATCTCAAAAGAACCTGGCCAGAACCCCAAGCCCACAGTGAGTCGCTGCCCCACTGCCCCTATCAAAGCAGGGATAAGGTTAATCCACTCCATCCCAAGGCTTTTCCCACTGTAATCCTATAACCAGATGTCGCACAAGGAATTATCGGGCAAACCCGCCCTTGGCTTGGGCGCTGCTCCTCTTTATCACCAGATTACACCCAGTGAAACCCCGAGGGATTTGAGGCAACCAGAAGCTGAGAAAGGGAAAAATGGTCAGGAGGGGAAAAGGGACAAGGTTTGGATGTCAAGCAAGGACTCGGGGAAGGAGACCCAGCCCGGGATGGCTCGGCGTAAATCGGAGGACGCGGCGGGCTCGTAATGTAAAATGCATTAAGCTGTCAAAATGAAGATCCTGTCTTCAATCATGCCGAGTCCCCCAGGCCCCCATGTTAAATATTACATCAAGACATTTCCTGTCTGGCATTTAGGGGGAAAAAAAAAATAATAAAAAAAAAAGGAAACAAAAGGAGAAAGCAAAAAGGGAAAAGGAGAGGGAAGGTGCGTCCGGCCTCACGCGGTGTGAGGGTGCAGTCTGGTTTCAGGCCTGAAGTTTCTGGTTTTCTAAAGGTCTGGTTTTCTGATGGTTTAGTTTGCTGAAATTATGAAAGAAAGGACATAAACACCAGAACTGGTTTTATAACAATGGCTATGTTGTTCATTCTTTCTAGGAAGAAGGATTCTCTCCTGACGTCCCTCTGGTTTGGCCAGCGTGGGTGAAGAGGTTTGGCTTTCTCTCACCACTCACAGTGGTCTGTAGAAAATAGTACATAAAGAAAAACGATTGCTAATAAAGAAATCTCTTTATACAACCTTCAGAAAAATCACAGAGTCTGTGTCTTGTGTTATCCCACAGCAACATGAGTGTCACATCCGTGGTGCCACAGGGATGTGCTCGGTGGAAAATTCTGCTCCTTCTCCCCCATAAATGCAGCTGGTCAGTGGGAAGAGTTCTGCCATTCTGTTCTGAGGGGGTTTGGCTTTTCTGAGGCCTGCAGGCAGCCCTGGCCTCACCTCTAACACTGAGGCTTCTCACCTTAACTGGAATCCTGGAATGTCCTTGTCCTTCCCTCCTCCCAGCCTGGAGCCTGGGGACGCTCAGAGAACTTCATCTGAATTAATTTCCAAAGTGGATTAGTTAAACTTCATTAAAGCCTGGTGTAGACAGCCTTTTTCAGAATTAAAGTGGCCTTAATTTAATTTACTCAGGAGCTTAATTTGCTTCAGTCAGCTCCTGGTGCAGCTCACAGGGACAGCCCCAGTGACTGCCAGCACTGTCAGGACATTGGGGACAGCCACCCACCCTGGATCACCACTGCCAGCCCACCCCAAAAAGGGGAGCAGGAAGGACAGAATTCATCCCAAAGAGGAGATCAGGAGTGACAGAATTCATCACCTGAGCCTGGCTGATCAGAGGAAGGACCACAAACCCCATTTTCAACCACGAATAACTGAACTGCTGCTTCTTAACAAACTTTACAGCTTCCCTCGTAAAAAATGCCAATAAATCCTGCCCTGGAAGCAGTTTCAAAGCATGGATTCCTGTCTTTCCTCTTCTGCTTTGATGGGTGCCTGTAAATTCTGGCATCAGCTCCAGCCTGGGACAGGGAGCTGTGAATGTCAGTGTTTTGAGCTTGAATGCCTGGATGGAATTGTGGACTCCCAGGTTGGTTTGGGATGGAAGGGACCTTAATCCCCAGCTTGTTCTACTCCCTGCCATGGGCAGGGACACCTTCCACTGTCCCAGATTGCTCCAAACCCCAACATTCCCAGGGATAGGGCAGCCACAACTTCTCTGGGTCACAAATTCCCTCTCTAGACACCCCCAGCCCCGAGGCCGTAATTTCATTTAGCACCAAGAGCTGGAAGAAAAACAGACACTTCCCAAACATCCTGACCATCACCAAGCCCTTCTCTCCTGACACCACATTTGTAGGAAGTTGTAAAGCCCCTGATTAAGGTCTCCAGGAGCTCTGACACCCCCAGGGATGCTGCTTTCCACGGAAAAAGCAATTCCAGGGACCTGCCCGAGCAGCAGACGTTGGGGGCTGCATTTTGAGCAGCTTCACCTCATTGTCACTGGGTTTGTGTTTGATGAAAGCTGGAGCCGTGCAGATTAAAGGATAATGTCACAGAAGGGGCTGATCAAATTGAAAAGATCCATCAGATTAATTACCAGGCTTAAAGGAGCTTGTCCATTTGTCAGAAACAAAAGCCCTGGGCTTGCTACTGAGATTATGACATCTCCCATTTTCCAATATTTCCATTTGATCTTGTAAAGCCAATTCACGGGACTGGTGTAAAGTCAAAAAGAATTTGCATGGAGCCTTTCCTGCCTGCTGGGAATGCTCACTGGATACTCACTGGATGCTCACCATTCCCCTTCACCCTCTGCAGCACTCACTGCTTTTTATTGAGGTGTTCCAAGGCAGTCCTGGCTGCTTTCCAGTGCTCACCCGGACCTGCCCGAGCACAGCACGGCCTGTTTGAAAAGCTGCATCAATATTTATCACAACTTTGGAGGATAAGGAAGATTTTAATCATAAAACACCTCCCTGGCTGGGGCAAGATTAAATAAATGCATAACTAAAAGATGTAGGCAACGAGCCTTTTTACCCAGCACTTGGTAAAGGCACAGGGAGGCAGTTCTGGGATTCTAAATTAAACTCATCTGTCAGCTCACCCAAAGCCTTTGAATTCACACATTGCAATTTCCTTTCTGACCATAATAATGAGCACAGTGCTAATAAAGCAGCCTGAGCTTTGCTGTGTGCTCTCCTAAAGCTTCCCAGACAGCCAGGGGGGTTCAATTCTCTGTGTCCCCAGAGGGTCCAGATGATTCCTGAGGGAAGCAGGGTGCTGGATTCCATGGGATAACCTGGAGCCTGCTGCAGGTCCCTGCTTGGAGCCAGGCAGGGATTGGTCTCTTCTCCCAAATAAAAGGATCTAAACAGCCTCAAGTTGTGGCCCAGAGCAGCTGGGGCTGCCCCTGGATCCCTGGAGGTGTCCAGGGCCAGGATGGGTGAGGCTTGGAGCACCCTGGGATGGTGGAAAGTGTCCCTTCCACCCTGTGGGAGGTGGAATGGGTTAATCAAGGTCTCTTCCCACCCAAACCAGTCTGGGATTCTGGGATTCTACCAAATGGCCCATCCCAGTTTGAGAAACTCTCTAGAAGCTGACAGAGCTTACAGGACTGTGTGTCTCCTAAGTTTCCTGTAAAATTCCCATTCCCTCTCTGTGGGACCCCGGGATTGGTGTCTGCACCCCCCACTTCCCAAGGAGCTGTGCTTGGAATCAATTCCCACCACCCAGGACATCCTCTGGGATTCCACCCCTGTCACTGCCTGTCCTTCAAGCCAGTTACCCCTCATGGAAGATCCCAGCTCAGAGAAAAACATCATTATTTCATTGGGAAGGAAGCACTTCCCCTTGCAGACGTGATTTTAAACATCAGGAAGTTTTTCCCACGCGCTCCTCCCGGGTGGGATTTCAGCAGGGAGCAGTTGCAAGGCTTGGAATTGCTGTGGCTCTCGTGCCTGGCTGAGATGATCTGCATGGAGGAGCATTTTGGGGGCTTTCCCTGCAGCTTGCAGACCTTGCCTGAACCCACCAGCCCCAAATTCTGCTTCTCTTGCTTCCCAGCATCTCCCAAACCCGGAGCCAGCAGCTTTTCCAACACACAGCAGTGCAAAAGAGACATCCTGAGCCCCCAGTCCTGGATGAGAGCCCAAAATCTGGGGCTCCTGGCTGCACTCAACAAATAACAGAGCTGATTTTCTCAGGGCTCTTCACACTGATGCGAGCAGGGATCGTATTTTGAAGCTCCCACTAAGCAAAGCTTCCCTATAATTTGCTAAATTTATCCCAAACACAATAGCGTGTGTGTAAAGGGGGATCTAAGTATGGAAGCCACTGTTTTAATATAATTGGCCTTTTAGATTAAAAGGCTCTTGTAATAACCTTTTTCTAAGAAGCAGAGAAAGTCATAATTACAGAGCAGCCACACATGACAGATAGATGTTCCAAACTGAGAAAATTAACTCTTCCCTGCATTTCAGATGGAGAAATCCCTGCCAGCATCAGCCACCAACATTGCAAAAAGGGAATGACAAAACCCCCTCACTCACCTAAACTCGGTTTTAGTAACTCAGGGTTTCTCCCCTTTGCCTGGGAAATCAGTGTGGGTTTTCCTGCTGGGTTAAGGAGGAGATTCTGACCCTGGCTGTGCAAGCATTTATTATTTATTATTAATATCCTGCCTATTGCAATCCCTCCGTTGAGTGTGACAGGAATCACCCTGCTCTGGAGTGGGACCAGCCCAGCCAAGCTCCAGGTCCAGCTGTTGCTTCCCCTGCTCCATGTCCTGAACACAGAGAGGGAGGCTGAGATTGGATATAGGGAAGATTTCTCCATGGGAAGGGTTGTCCAGCCTGGCACAGTGGTGGAGTCCCCATTCCTGGAGGGATTTCAAAGCCCTGTGGATGTGGCACGTGGGAACATGGTCAGAAAAAATCATGGAGTGTTTCTAATGGATTATTTCTGCATGGGTTGGACTGATGGTCTGGGAGGGCTTTTCCAACCTTAACAACTCTGTGATCCCATGTGCAAGGAATACAACGAGCTGCTGCCAAGGAACTGCTGCCAGGAGAAGAATCCCTCAGTGGGATTAGCTGGAAATCAAATCTGGTGAGATCTGAGCAGAGATGGAGATGTTTGGGAGCTCCAGAGGAGAAGCTGGTGATGCACAGAGGCTTCAGTGACCTCTTGTGACAGGGGTGGCACACCAGGAGCTGGGCAGGGCTGGCACCACCAAAGCAGCACCAGCTCCCCTCAGGATGCCTGCAAGGCCCAGCTTTCCCATGCTGGAATGTTCCTGCTGCTTTTCCCCCCAGATAAACCCCCCAGATTTAAATCCTGTGCCTTCCATCCTCACGGAACCCCAGGCATGGCTTTCCTGACGCCCCTCACAGAGTGAGTGCTGTGCCAGCTGCTCTCTCTCCACTCTGGGCTTGGAGGTGTTTTTCCACCATGGCCTGGAACTGTTTCTGGCTGGTTAGAGAGGGAATTTTAACTCGACCTGACTGGGCTCACATCGAGGAATCACAGCCCTCAAACATTTAACGCCGAGCGCCTCCGCGTCAGACACCGCTCCCCCTTCTGCAGAAACAAATCAGAAAATGAATATTTAAAAATCCATCCCTCACAAGATCATTTTCCTCTCCTCAGCAACACGAGAAAGGCATTTGTGACCATCATTTCCTCTGCACTGCCTTTAATTTTTATATATCGGTTTCAGCATTTAAAAAAAAAAATGGGACCAGTAAATCAGCCCATTAATCATCCCAGTCCAGGAAAGCTCCAGTAAATCACCCAAGTTTTATATCTCTATTTTTTTGAACTTAGGCCCAAGAGCCCAGGGATTGAGGCCATGTGCTATTAATTTGCCAACAGGCAGTTCCACATTTTTGCCTGCTGACCTCAGCCCCGCAGCCCCAGGTGCGGCGCGGCGCACGAGGGGATGATGTGTCAAAACAAATGTCAGGGCTTGGGATTCATTTCACGGGGCCCCAGCAGTGCCCAGGCCTGATTTATCCCCAGGATTCACAGGAGGCTCGAGCAGGGGTGTCACTAATGAAATAATCCACGGGATTATTTACTGCTGGTGATTAAAGGGAGAAATCTCGTCCAGAGCTGGCGTCCCTGGTTTTCCCTGGGTGAAAAACGAAGGTCACTTTCCTGGTAAAATTTAAAAAGGTTTAATAGAGACAAAAAGAGACATAATAAATGAAGCAAAGGTTAAATGGCTGGGTGCTGGTGTCTTGGAACCCCCCTTTTTATCCTGCTCTCCATGCATGGATTTATGTATATTCATTTTTCCAGGAACTGCTCTGCGTGGGCACTCCTTGGGTCTGTCAAGCTCAATCCCACTTTTATTCAGTTATCATTTTTTGATTTGGGCTTTGGGCTTTTTTTCACAGGCAGTGAATGCTGAGAGTCACTTGTGCCTCTTCTGGAAGTGATCTATCCAGGCAGCTGAAACACACTGCACCTAAATTCCAAACTACAGAAAAAAACCCTCTATTATACATTTATTCAGGCAGTTAAAACACACTAAAAACGACAGAAAAAAACCCCATCATACTCATAACCTTCATTCCAACATTTGCAAAAAGCCAATACCAAAATCTGCATTTATATCACACATAACACATTTATGACACCTGGATGGGAGCTGGTACCCTGCTGGGGGCTGGGGGCTGGCTTGTGGTGGCCCAGGTGACACCACAGCAGGGTTTGTCCCCCCAGCCACGTCTGTCCCCAAAGCCCTGGCTGTCATCAGCTCCAGCTGAGCCCAGCTTTGCCCTTCCCACCCCTCCTGCCTCAGGATGCCAGCAGAGAACCTAGAGAGGGAGAGGACGTGAAGCTCCAACCCCTTCCCTCTCTGACCTCTGAGCTCCCTGGAATAACAACGAGCTCCTTCCTCTGGGGACACAGGACATCCCTCTGACTGTCCTGGAAAATTTGTAAATCACAAGAATTTAAGCAGAATGATAGTTAGCATATCACAGGGTGAAAAAAGTAGAATTTTGTGGGTTTAAAATGTGAGTTTAAGGGGCAAAGGTGGAGGAATTAGGGTGTGTCCCTGGCCACCTTCTTGGTCTTTTAGCCCCCGTCTTCTGCTGTGCTGGTGACACTTTTAAATTGGTTTAAAGTAAAGGTACACTGTCTAACATAGCTGATAGGGATTGGAGAACTACTGTAAATTGGAGAACATAGCTGATAGGGATAGGAGAACTACTGTAAATTGGAGAACTGTTGTAAATAAAAACTATTGTAAATAAAACCTGTTGTAAATAAATTCTCCAATATTGGAGAATTATTGTAAATAATTGTATATTTACAAATAAAGTGTAAATATTGTAAATAAGTGATTTCTTTTAGTATAAAAGATATCACCACCCAAGGGGGGGTGAGTTTGACACAAACTGAAAGAAAGATCTCTGCGGGTCAGAGACACAAATGTAATGAGATAACAAAGAATAAACAATCCTTGAACAAGAGAACAGAGCATCTCGGCCTCTCCTTCAGGTGCTGGGCTGGGGGAACAGAGACTTTCACAAATTCAGGTTCAGGATAACAACAAAAAAACCCATTTTTTAAAACCTGACACCTTCCCAGCACTCCCTGCTCCCATTGGAATCACAGAATCACAGAGTTACAGAATCACAGAATCTCAGAACTATAGAATCACAAATTACAGAATCTCAGAATTACAGAATCTCAGAATCAGTTACAGAATCACAGAATCACATAAGTATGGAATCACAAATTATAGAATCACAGAACTACATTATCACAAATTACAGAATCACAGAATTATAGAATTACAGAATCAGTCACAGAATTACAGAATCACAGAACTACAGAATTACAGAATCACAAAATCACAGGATCACAGAGTCACAGTATCACAAATTACAGAATCACAAAACTACAGAATCTCAGAATTACAGAATCAGAGAATTACAGAATCATAGAATCTCAGAACTATAGAATCACAAATTACAGAATCTCAGAATTACAGAATCTCTGAATCAGTCACAGAATGACATAATTATAGAATCACAAATTACAGAATCACAGAACTACAGAATCACAGAATTACAGAATTACAGAATCAGTCCCAGAATTACAGAATTACAGAACTACAGAATCACAAATTACAGAATCACAGAAATACAGAATCACAGAATTACAGAATTACAGAATCCCAGAACCATGGAACTACAGAACCATAGAACCACAGAATCCCAGAACTGCTGTCACTTGCTTTCCCATGCCCAGCTCTGCAGTAACTCTGTGCTCCCCAGCTCCCTCTGCACACCTTGGGGTTCTCCTCAATCTCCCATCCCAGAGCCTTGTGGCAGGCTGGATTTTCCCTGCCAAACCTCACCCCGTGCCTGGGGGGTCCCGGCGGAGGGGTCAGGGCTATAGAATCACAAATTACATGGGCAGGTCCCTGCTGGGTGCTGGGAGTGCCCGGCTCCATCCCGGCAGGATTCCACAGGCAAACCAGCCAGGGATCCTGTGAAACGGGAATTCCATGGAGGAGAAAGGAAGAAACCAAACCCCCCTGCAGGCTGTCCCCCAGATCCCTCCTGGATCCTCCTTTTCTCCAGGCTGAGACCCTGCCCAGCTCCTCAGGGATTCTCCAGCCCCTGCCCAGCTCCTCAGGGATTCTCCAGCCCCTGCCCAGCTCCTCAGGGATTCTCCAGCCCCTGCCCAGCTCCTCAGGGATTCTCCAGCCCCTGCCCAGCTCCTCAGGGATTCTCCAGCCCCTGCCCAGCTCCTCAGGGATTCTCCAGCCCCTGCCCAGCTCCTCAGGGATTCTCCAGCCCCTGCCCAGCTCCTCAGGGATTCTCCAGCCCCTGCCCAGCTCCTCAGGGATTCTCCAGCCCCTCTCCAGCTCCATTACCCAGTCAATAATTCCGTTTTTACGGTGCAGCCCTAGGGAAGAGCAGGTGCTGATGGCCGGGGTGGGTCTGTTCCTGCAGTGTCCATCACCTGCAAACATCTGGATCCTGCAGGGCTGGGATCCCACGCGCTCCCCCCGCCCCTCTCCGGGCTCAATCCCTGCCTGCTCCATCCCTGGGAAGTTTCTTCTCCTGCAGGTTCAAAGCCAGGTCTCCAGGATCTGTCTGCTCCTCAAAGGATGAGTTTGCAGGACTTGACAGAATTGGCTTTTCCCGCTGCAAAGGAAGGAAGTTGCTCTAAGCTCTAAAAAAAAAAATAAAAAATAAAAAATGCAGAACCATCTGGCAGAACACAGCTGTGGAAATATTATACATCTAATTATTTATAGAGGTACCTGTGCAGGGACGAGAGCAGTTCTCATAATCACATCAGGAAAACGCTCTTTTGATATAAAACCAACTCACAAAAATACGCTGGGGTGGGGGGAAAAAAACCCCATCATTTTCTTTGCTTTCTTGCAACCTCAAAGCAGCAGTAAGTTTGTTTTCTGCCGGTGGCCCGGGCTTCAAATGAGACCTTGGGCATCTGAAAGCCATTAAAGAGCACGGTGCCAACAGCCCCAGCCATTAGAGAGAGAAAACAAATTGGCAGATCATGAAGCGACTCTTGTTTCTCCTTAAATCAACAGCAAGAACATTCCGGGATCACACTGCCCAGGGATGCTCCAGTGGCCGCCCCCAGGAGATGATTCCCAGTGGAAATGACACCCTGGAGCCCTGGGGTTCCCATCAGATTTCCCTTTTTTGCCTCTCAGAGCTCTTTAAACCCACGGGGAAGAGCTCAGGAGGAGCTGGCTGTGCTCTGGAAGCGCTGCCTCTGGAATTCCGGGATGGGGACAGAGGGAGGGAGGGATGCTGAGAGAACAGGAGGGAGGGGGGGAAATTTCCTTGAGGTTTCAAAGGAAAAAAATGGGGAATTTGTGCAGAAATCCCACGTTGGGATGCCCCTGTCCCCTCAGTGTCCTCCCCAGCAGGGAATGCTGGCACAGGGAATCGCCCCAAGGTCCAAAGGATTTACCCAGGCAGGAGGAGACACCTCGGGGAGGGGCTGTAAATTTAGTAACAGCTTGATAAACGCTCCCACTGCCTTAATTATCCCAGGAGCTGGGATTTTGTGCCTTCCAGGGAAGTGTCTGGTGCTGGGTTTTGACAGTAAGTGCTTGTGCATCCCAAATTACCCATTATAAATTAATAAAGGAAATGGGAGTTAAATGAAAAGCATCCCTGTGCTGCACCTCCAGGAGAGCTGGAGAGGGATTTCTGACAAGGCCTGGAGTGACAAGACCCAGGGAATGGCTTCCCATTGCCAGAGGGCAGGGGGAGATGGGATACTGGGAGGGAATTCCTCCCTGGGAGGGTGGGGAGGGACTGGAATGGAATTCCCAGAGATTCTGTGGCTCTGCCATCCCTGGAAGTGTCCAAAGCCAGCTTGGGCAGGGCTTGGAGCAGCCTGGGGCAGTGGAAGCTGTCCCAGCCCGTGGCAGGAGGTGGAATTAGATGGATTTTAATATCCCTTCCAACCTAAAGCAGCCTGGAATTCCATGATTTGCAAGTGGTGGAAAGTGCAGAGATGATGAATTCATCCGTCAGCTGAGCCAATGTAGGAGGAAATGTTCCCATGTTTTATAGGGAAATGTCTCAGGAATGAAAACAGTCATTTTCACCCCTTTTTCCTTTCTCGTTTTGCACAAAGCAAACTTACAGCCAAGCCTCCTTTC
The DNA here is from genome assembly GCA_013400255.1 of Sitta europaea. NCBI lineage: Eukaryota > Metazoa > Chordata > Aves > Passeriformes > Sittidae > Sitta > Sitta europaea. Next base: position 12,405 of record VXBS01003421.1, on the reverse strand, counting down.
CAAGAATAAATGTTATCTCAGTTTTTAAATTAGAAATTAAAGTCTTGTCAGCCCTGGGAGACAGGGAAGGAAACTTAGATTATAATACCACAGGAGACTGAAGGCTGGAAGAGAAGGGGCTTAGTCAAATGGTTTAAAAACACAGTTTTAGGTACTGACAAGCTCTTACAAACACTGGGCCAATGTAATGTCTCATAAAAATTCAGCATTTCTTAGGCTAATGCATCTCAGCCAGCAGCAGGGATGGATTAAATCCCAACCAGGATTTGGGCAAAACGAGGGAAAATCAGAAAGAGATTTCTGCTCCCTTTCAACGCCCAAGTTTTTGTCATTCTGTGGCACAGAAGAGAGCTCAGCCAAAAATAACCCCTTTTATTATTAATATTATTAATAAATAGCACCCCAGCCCTGCCATGTGATGCAGTTTTCTCTTGATGCTCGTGGGCCAGGACCACAGGCTTTGCTCTTTTCATNTGGTCCCTGGCTGGAGCTGGAATTGTTTTGTCTCCCTGTGAACAGATCTCAGCAGCACAAAAACCCAGAATTACCACTAAACCAGCACAGAATCTAAAAATACCAAAGCTAAACCTTCAGGCATCACTGCCAGTCCCCAGAATGAGCATTCCCAGTCCCCAGCATGTGCTGCAATCCCAGATTTCAGGCTGGGCTGGGCAGGGCCTGGTGTGCAGGTGAGTGAGCAGCAGGGGAGGGTTGGGCTCCCAGCCCTGCCCTACCTGGGACCATTCCAGCAGTTTGGAGGATGGAACTCATGCTCTCCACACTCACAGGGATTATTTGATTTAATAAATGGATGAAAAGTGGCTTTGGAAACACGAGGCCAGGGCTGGGCTCCTGATCTCTGCTGACAAATTTCTGTCAGGATTTCCTGCCAGAACCAGAGCTCTGGGATGTTCAAAGCACCAGTTTTTATCAGAAAGCTGCTTTCTGTGGAATGCTCTTGCTCACATTCTCTCCCTCATTTCTGCTTTATCCCAATAATGAAAGCTGGAAATATCCCAATAACGAAAAATGGAATGGGTGTGAGAGTAAAAGGGAAAATTGGCAGGTGCTTGAGAGTCAGGTGTGAAAAACCTTTGTCTGTGTGTAACCAGAGCAGGGCACTTTGGGAGGGGTGATCCCAGTGAATCCTTCCTGCTGTGGCATCACAGAATTCCCAAAGGGTTTGGGTTGGAAGGGAATTTAATCCCATCCATCCCACCCTGCCATGGCAGGGACACCTCCCACCATCCCAGGCTGCTCCAGCCTGGCCTGGGACATTCCAGGGATCCAGGGGCAGCCCCAGCTGCTCTGGGAATTCCAGCCCAGCTCCTCCCCACCCTCCCAGGCAGGAATTCCATCCCAATATCCCACCCAAATCTCCTCTCCTTTTCCATTCCCCCTCGTCCTCCCACCAAAATCAACCTGTATCACAACACATCTTCCCTTTTTTTTTGCAGTTTTCCACCTCACAACGCACATTTCCCATGGCAATCCCATAAAAATCACCTTTCCCACGAGGTTCCCACCTGCCCCTCCGCAGTTCCCAAGCAAAAACGGGCAAACTGAATGCAAATATTTAAGATTTCTGGGGATTTATTGCCATCAAACGGCACCAGAGTTTAGCATACATTACCAGCACAGGCTTTAAATCAAAGGAGCATTTCTTAATCCATTATTTATAATGAATCAATTATTAATGGAGATCGCTTTTTCTCCCCTAATAAATTATTATAAACTCTGCTGTAACACGCTGTACCAATATGTACTCTATAAATTATGGGATGTGGTTCAGGTTAGGAGGAATTTAAGCAGCTCACTGAGACATTTGCTGGCACGGGGCTGGCAGCGTTGCATTTATTGCAACTTCAGGCAATCAAAGCTCCTCATTGCAGCTCCTTTATGTGCTGGGAGGCAGATCCCTCAATAAATCACCTGGTAAAGATCTGTGTCATTTACACAGCCACGGGAATAAAGGCGGGGTTTGTTTTACTGGAAAGAGGAAACTTTTTTTCTGGAAGCTTTTGCTGCTTTCTCGTCTTCAGTGCTGAATTTTTTCCTTCTCGTTTCTTGGTGTTTTTTCTGGGGTTTTTTAAATTTTTTTCTCTGTATTTTTAGATCCAGCACTGTGGGTCTGGCTTTGCTGTGGTTTCCCGATACAAACTTGTGGCTGAGTGAGGGGGATTTTGCTGTGGTTCTGGTTTTGGGGTCCTCCCCACAGCCCTGGGCATCTCCTTGTGAGGAGAGAAAAAATCTCCAGAACCCCAGCTTGGGAGGATCAATAAATATAAAAGCCTTCCAAAAAATCCGTCAATAAATCACCTGGTAAAGATCTGATGTGAATAAATGTGGGGTTTGTACTACTGGAAAGAGGAAACCTTTTTCTTTAAGCTTTTTTTTTTTTTTTTTCCTCATCTTCAGTGCTGAATTTTTTCCTTCTCGTTTCTCAGTGTTCCTTCTGATTTTTGATTTTTTTTTTCTCTGTATTTTTAGATCCAGCCTGGCCATGGACACTTCCAGGGATCCAGGGGCAGCCACAGCTTCTCTGGGCAACCAGGGGGGCTTCACCACCCTAAAAGAGCATCCTAATAATCACAATGATAAGAATGAAAAAATTTTTTAAAAATAAGCAATGATTCCCTGGTGGGGCCTGGATATAAAAACAGCGTGTCTGATACCCAGCACACCAAACCCTGAATATGTCAGGGATATTTATATATATTGAATATATATCCTATATAAATATATATAAAACCGTGTGGAACCCTCCCCCAGCAGCTCCGGGGATGGCGAATTTACCTCTCCAACATCCTCGTTAATGCCCTGAACAAACACAAAGGCGCAGCCCCTCCCTGGGCTGCATCCACACATTCCCAGGAGCAATTCCAAGAGCTCCCAGTCCCCGAGGTTCCCGCGCTGGGAGAGGCGCGATCAAAATCCCGCTTTTATCCTCCGAGTATCAAAGCGCTCGTTTCCATTCTGATGCCTCTCCTCTCCCACTTTTCGCCGTTTGGGGTTTAACAACATCATCTGCATTTCAAGGGCGAGTGAACTCCCTGCTCTCAGCTGGCTTCCTGGTGTGCCACGGTGATCCATGGGGACAGAGCGACATCCCAGGGAAGCTGTGGCTGCTCCTGGAATGTCCCAGGTCAGGTGGGATGGAGCTTGGAGCAGCCTTGGGACAGTGGGATGTGTCCCTGCCCGTGGCACTGGGTGAGCTTGAAGTTCCCTTCCATCCCAGCGCTTCGTGGGGTTCAATGATCCATGTAAATCCCGGAGAGAGCTGCGATTCCAGGGTCTCTATGACAACGGTGACAAGCCCAGGCTGGCTGTCACCGTGTTTCCTCCGTGCAGGAGCCAGGTTTCCCATCAGACAGGAATGTTCCCCCTCCGCCACTTCGTGATTCCATCCCTGCCCGCTGTGAGTGACCAGCAGGTGGTACCTGGAAGGAAAACTTCCTCTTTTCCCAGGAATAACGACCTCATCCCTGGAGGTCTGCCCAGGGACTGGCTCTGTGCTGTTCTGGTGGCAGGGATGGTGGCCCTGATGTCCCCAGTGTGACCTCAGTTGGACACAACCAGCTTGTGATGGTCCTGTTCAGGTGACAGTGATGGTGACCCTGCTGTCCCCACTGAGTGACCTCACCTGGACACAACCAACCTGTAATGGTCCCCTTCAGGTGACAACCATGATGGCCCTGCTGTCCCCACTGAGTGACCTCAGTTGGACACAACCAACCTGTGATTGTCCTGTTCTGGTGACAGTGATGGTGACCCTGCTGTCCTCACAGTGTGACCTCACCTGGACAGAAGCAACCTGTGATGGTGGCCGAGGTGACCCCACAGTGTGTCCTCAGTTGGACACAACCAACTTGTGATGGTGGCCCAGGTGTCCCCACAGTGTGACCTCACCTGGACAGAAGCAACCTGTGATGGTGGCCGAGGTGACCCCACAGTGTGTCCTCACCTGGACACAACCAACTTGTGATGGTGGCCCAGGTGTCCCCACAGTGTGACCTCACCTGGACAGAACCTCCCCTGCCCTCAGGAGGGCTCCAAACCTTTCCCCCCAAGTTCCTTCCCCAGGTTTTTCTCCCAGGTTCCTCCCCCGGGTTCCTCCCCCGGGTTCCTCTCCCGGGTTCCTTCCCCAGGTTCCTTCCCCAGGTTTTTCTCCCAGGTTCCTCCCCCAGGTTCCTCCCCCAGGTTCCTCCCCCAGGCTGCTGCACCCCGGGGTCTCTGCCACGGTCCCAGGACCCACCACGACTCCGAGGGCCACCAGAGCACTGCAGCTCTGAGAACTCCTGGCAAAGCTGCACTCACCAGTTTAATCCAGGAGGATTTCACCACATGCTCCTGCCTTTCCTTGCCCTCCTGTGCTGGCCATGCCCACGATGGAGGGGGTCAAACTTGGCGGTCCCTTCCCATCCCGAGCATTCCACGGCGTTTCTTTGTTTTCCACGCTGATTTTTCCATGGCAGGACCCCCTGGATCCCACAGGTGGACAGGGCCATCCCCCAGCAGTGCTGGAAATCATTAAATTGGAGCAGTTTCGGAGCAGAGCCGCAGGGATGTTGGAGGATCTCGGCCGATAATGAAAGACGCCAGGAACTCAATTTGTTTTCCTTAACGAACAGAAGGTTAAGAGAGGATCCGCTGGCAGCCTCTAATTACTTCTGGAATTTAAATGTGATAATGGAGGGCTCCCTGGCCAGGCAGATGAAAGCACACCCAACCCCGTGCCTGCGAGATTAAAATTCAGCCTTGAATTAAAAGCACCTTTTTAGCGGCGCAGGTTATTAAGCACTGAAACAACCGTTGAGAGATCTTCTGATTTGAAGATTTGAAGAGGGTTTTTTTTTTTTTTTTTTTTTTTCCCTTCCCCCTTTCCAAACCTAAAGCTTTAATTCAAACAGAAAAAAAGTCCCCCAGGCGTGTTTTACAGGGAGTTCAGGCCAGATAATCACGCTGGCTTTGTGCCAGCCTTATCAAGTATTAATGTGCCATCACCCCGCTGCCCTCCTTTTGTGCTCTGCTCGTCGCGCTGTAATTCTGTCAGCAAACACAGAGAACTTCTCCAGGTGCTGTCACCAGAGGTGGCCAGCAGCCAGGAGCCCGGGGCCCTGTCCATCAAACCCCCTGGAGGTGCTGGGAGCCACCCGTGGGGGACACTGAGTGTTGTCACCAAACCCCCGAGGGGGTTTTCCACCCGGGCGTTGGAAGGAGGTGCTGGGACAGCGGCCATGGGGACAGGCTCAGCTGGAGCTGGAGAGCCACCAGGAGGCTGGAGAAGGTGCCACCGAGGGAGGAGATGCCACCTGAGTGGAAGGTGCCAGCACCATGCAAAGTGTCACCATGATGGGAGGAGCTGCTGTGAGGAGGGGCCACCACCACACCAGGTGCCACCACCACTCAAGGTACAACCACCACTCCAGGTGCCACCACAATGGGAGGTGCCATCTCCACAGGAGATGCCACCATCACTCCAGGTGCTACCACCACTCCAGGTGCCACCATAACAGGAGGTGCCACCAACCCAGAAGCTGTCACTCTGGCAGGAGGTGCTGCTGTCACACTAGGTGCCACTGTGAGAAGATGTCACCACCACTCGAGGTGCCACCACCACTCAGGGTACAACCACCACTCAGGTGCCACCACAATGGGAGGTATCACCATGATGGAAGGTGCCACCAGCACACAAGGTTCCACCTCTTTGGAAGGTGCCACCATTACTCCAGGTGCCTCCACCACTCCAGGTGCCACCATAACAGGAGGTGCCACCAACCCAGAAGCTGTCACTCTGGCAGGAGGTGCTGCTGTCACACTAGGTGCCACTGTGAGAAGATGCCACCACCATTCAAGGTGCCACCACAACAGGAGGTGCCATCACCACAGGAGGTGCCATCACCACTTGGGGTGCCACCACAACAGGAGGTATCATCACGATGGAAGGTGCCACCACCACA
>VXBS01003420.1:65285-101251 GCA_013400255.1 Sitta europaea | reverse complement strand
TTATTTTATTTTATTTTATTAAACTTTCTTCTCTCAACCCATGAGTTTTCCCCCTTTCACCTTTCCAATTCTCTTCCCCCCAGTCCTGCTGAGGGCAGTGAGTGAGGGGATGTGTGGTGCTTAGTTGCCAGCTGGGATTAAACCACAACAACAGGTTGTTTCCAAAGAGCTCCCATGTGGATGGGCTGATGCCAATGTGATCCCAGTCCCATATGCAGAGGTTGTTCCCACAGGCCCTGCAGCACCTGGGATGTCCTGGGATGTGCTCAGGCGATGCTCATTTCTCATCACCTGCCACACTCCAGGTGTACATTCGACCACTCCCATGGTCATCATGTAATGACTTGAGCACTGACCTACTCTTTTATAATGCTTTTATTCTTTTCTGAAGGCAAATCCTCTCTGTGTAGCTGAGCTACCCACTCCCTCCTTTCCAGTACCATGGGCTGTTCTGGAATTCTTCTGTTCTGGGCAAGGTCACAACCCTAGGATGAGCAAAAGAGAAAGAGCTAATTTGTGTCAAAATCTGAGTGTGGGAGAAGGGGTTGTGCCCTTCCTGTAGGCTCAAATGCTGGAATTCAGTAGGAAATATGTAATTTTACCAGTGGTTCAAACATGCAGTTGTACATTTTGAGACAACGTGAGACAAGAATTGCTGGAGAAACAATGGTTGGCTGCCGTGACCAAATGGACTTTGTCAAGCAGTTTTCAGTCTCAAAACTCATAATTTATTAGGGGTTATGGTGTATCATACTGCTTTAAATAAATATAAATATGTATATACACATTTTGTCCAGTTGGAGCATTATGTTGATAAATCTTGGGCTTCAGTGGCACTTTTATTGATCTACTGCATCCTGACTTGCATGCATCCAGAAACACCTGAAAAAACATTTCCTGAGAGATCTACTTTTTTTGGCAAGTGTCTGAAAAATATACAACCAGTCTGGATTGATATAGAGCAAGTAAGTTGCAATTAAAATAGCTTAGTGTTTTGGATTATACAGGCCTCATATTGCAAATATCATGGTTGGAGGCAAAGGGATAGTTGTAAGGATAAATGAACTTTTCCCTTACAAGGCAGCTGACCTTTGTTGTTGAGGAACACATTCCAAAAATTTAGTAAGTCGTTCTTTAGTCAACAGTCAGTGGCAGAAAGCCTCAAATTTGAAACAGTTTTGTTATAGACTTGCTACATCAACATATCATGCTGGGCAAAAGATCTGCTTCTAGCTAAGTGTAAATGAATCACAACATTAATGCAAGAGGGAGCACGAAAGCTTCATTACTCAGGGTCAGGACTGGCATAGGCAAGGTCAGGACAGGGCTTTTGATCTGTCCAGGTCATTTCAGAGCACTGCCTGAGCAAAGGCACCACAATGAAATCAGAGAAAAATATCTTCATGTACTTGCAGGGGGTGTAGCTGAAGGACTGAGCAGAAGGAGTTAGAGGCAAAAGAAGGGAAAGGGTTTGCATTTCAAAGCAAAGTCTGTGCTGGTCTGTAGATGTCCTGAAACTGATGAGGTGAATCACAAGGAAGAAGGGCTGGTACTCTGCTCTTCTTCTGCAGGATAGGGAGAGAGTTTGCTGCCTCCTCCAAATTGCTCATTAGGGACCTGTGTGTAGGGAATACTTGGTATGTCTGGTCCTCTGCATTCGTCTCTCCTTAACAATGTTTTCTGCCACTCTTGCAGGTTGCAAGAGTGTTCACTACGACCTTGTCTTCCTCTTGGACACCTCCTCCAGTGTTGGAAAAGAAGATTTTGAGAAAGTTCGTCAGTGGGTGTCTAATTTGGTGGAAACATTTGAGATTGGCCCAGACAAAAGCCGTGTAGGTGTGGTGAGATACAGCGATCGTCCGACCACAGAGTTCGACCTGGGAAAGTACAAAACCCGTGAGGAAATCAAAGAGGCTGCACGAAAGATTCAGTATTATGGGGGTAACACAAACACTGGAGATGCTCTCAGGTACATCACCACCTACAGTTTTTCCAAAGAAGCTGGTGGGAGACTTAGTGACCGAACTGTTAAAAAAGTGGCTATCCTTTTGACTGATGGAAGGAGCCAGGATTTTGTCTTGGATCCAGCCACTGCAGCCCATCAGGCTGGGATTAGGATTTTTGCTGTGGGTGTTGGAGAAGCCTTAAAAGAGGAACTTGATGAGATTGCTTCAGAGCCCAAGTCTGCTCACGTGTTTCATGTCTCTGATTACAATGCCATCGATAAAATTCGGGGGAAGCTGAGGAGGCGTCTCTGTGAGAGTAAGTAGAGCTTCCCTTTCTGAAGAATTAGAATAGGTTCAGCTAGCATATAGATATAAAAAGCTGTGATTGTTTTCTTTCATGCTTATACTTCTTTATTTTCATGTCTTCTACTCAGTTCCACTCTGTAAGAGATCATTATTCAAGGTCAGGTTGTGTGGAGTTTTGAGCAACTTGATCTAGTGGAGTACTGCACATGGCAGGGATTTGGAATTAGGTGATCTTTAAGGTCCCTTCCAATCCAAACTGTTTTCTAATGTTATTCTATGATTTTACTACAGGAGATGTGATGGGTTTTTCTGGGAAGTCAGTGTTAACTATAGGTCAGCTTTCAAAGTAAACCATGAATTCCCTTTCGTCTCTGATGTAGTTCAATTACTTTATAATAATTTGAACTATTGAATATGAATAGTGATGTCTTATTTATACCCATATTTTTGTTTATTTTGTATAGGACCCTTTCCCCCTTATTTTCTGTCATTATACTGTGAAGAGAATGCTCTGGGTGCTGTTGGGAATGATCCTTAAGGAAGCAAAGGGATGTTTGTGCTTTTCTGCCTTTCAGCATCTCAATTCTACTGACAACTGGTGTTCTCTAGTGCTCTGGCTAGACAGCATAAGCATTGGTGATGTTTGAATGACTTTTAATTGAGTAAAGTGTGGGGGATTTTCACTGTATAAACGACCTTGATTTTCTAGCACCTTGGAGAAGAGGATGGGAATGGCATTGTGGCTGGTATCTCCCAGCACTTTAACAGGAACAGCAGTCACACAGACTGTTCTCCTTCCACCACTGATGAATCCCTCTCTTGTTCTTACTGACTATGTGAAAGCTGCCTGATTTTGCTGTTTTCTTCAGTGTGTGTTGTGATTGCTGTGAACTGGCCTTGTAGCTGATGTTGTGAAGATCTGTTATTACTTTCTGTGGCCTCCCTCTGTAAGAAAAAAGCTCTGTACTTATGTAAGGTTCTTAAAGAGTGACAAGTGCAAGCAGACAGTCTAGTTGACGTTACCCAGCAATATCAAGATGTTACTGTTTATTTAGCCAAAACATAAATGGCTAATGGATGGTGTAATCCCAATACAAATGAAAGTCGTGGGGAATAATGACTGTAAGCTATGCAGACTGAAGGAACTTGCTTTTTTCTGTGAAAATCTCTTGTAATCATACACACAGCTGGGCTCTAATTGAAAATGGTAAACCCGACTGGTGCACTTGATCAACTCAAACAACTTCCTGTTGCAGCTGCTGAACATGAATAATGTGATTTTCCTTTGCAATTCTGTTACTTTCCTTTTCCAAAGCAAGTGTTTGCTCTGCTTTGTACCTGGGTCATCATTTCTTGTCTGCTCAAAAAATTCTTTTACCTGCCTGTCAGAGTATAATACCATCTGTCTGTGGCTTTTTGAGCCCATCCAGTGTCCACCCAGGCCAGTGTAACACTTCTCATTCGATTGCAAAGGATCACCAGGAGCATCCTTCATCCTGAATATGATGACAGTCACTCTCCAAGGTGTTTGCTTCTACCTGCACTGGTGAGCTCAGTGACAAATGGGGGCTGTGATCAGTTTATCAGACATCTTTGTTGCTCCTTCCTGCTAGGGGAGAGGACTCCTCACAGTCTTTCCCTGCTCTGGTATGAGCCCCTCCCTCCATGTGTCCACAGGTCCTGCCAGGAGTTTTCTCCAGCATGGGCTGGGTCACAGCCTCCTCCAGGCATCCACCTGCTCTGCTGTGGGGTCCTCCCCAGGCTGCAGGTGGGTTTCTGCTCCCCTGTGGACCCCCATGGGCTGCAGGGACACAGCTGCCTCTCCATGGGCTGTACAGGAGCTTCAGGGGAATCTCTGCTCTGGCACCTGGAGCATCTCCTGAGTCTCCTCCTGTACTGGTGTCCATAGGGCTATGCCTCTCTCATAGTCTCACTTCTCACCTCTGACTGCAATTACTTCTGCATTGTAACTTTTCCCCCTTAAATACACAATCCCAGAGTCTTCCCTGAATTTTTTCTTCCTACATTTAAAACAGGGAAAGTTCTCTTTGGCAGAATCAGCATTATCATACTTATTTAATTTATTGCTTTGTGTGCAGAAACCTTATAAGAGGCATGATGTTTAGATCAGGTCTAAAAAGCCATGAAAATCTTGCTGAAACAGAGGATGAGGTAATGAAATATTCTGGTAGAGATCAGTTATTTTTTTTTGTTACATGCATGTGTGAGGTAGAACTGTTGAGTGAATGGAGATGGAGAACAGGACCAAGAGATTTCTTGTGCATGTACCCCTTTTAAATTCCATGTTAATGCAGTAGGAACAGGAAAGGACTCCACTGTGATGGCCAGGCCTTCTACATGTTTAGAATATCAAAGGTTTAACAGCTGTTGCAGTTAACTTTCAGAGTTTTTACAAATACACAAACCACGGGGTGGGTGGAAAACGTGACCAGGGCACATGCCAAGCTGCTGTTTATTTTGTGCACATTCTGAGACAAAAGCATATATTGCCACAGCTAGGCTCTGGTTTTTATAGACATAATCCCTTATAAGCTCCAGGGAGACACATGAATCAAAGGGTGGAAATGGGAGGAAGCTTTTTTTGTACTGACCACTGATGACTCCTCCAGTCCTGGTACTGAAATGTGAAGGGTCGTGCAGTGTTGCAAATGCTGGATTTCATGCCAGCAGCTGTTCAGAATCACATCTCAGGTCTCCCCAGACATCTGGCCTAGACTCTGTCATTCCATCTTGCAATCTTTGAATGAATTTATTGCTAAGATGTCATTGAGTGCATTAATAGCATTTTAGCTCTCATTTGATCTTGTGGCAGTAAGCATAGCATAATCAAAAAATAACATGTCTGCTCAGTAGGACATTGTGGCAGGGGGAGATATTTTTTGCCACACATTTCCATTACATTCTGGATTATAGTTGGCTGGCAAGAATGGGTGATGCTTTCACAGGAAAGCAGGAGAGATACATTCTGCTAAAAATTCCAGAGATGCTAGATACTTCCTAAATACAGTTCCTGTTTATATGTTGTAGGGATAAAAACAGGCAGCTAAGGAATATTTAAAAATATACTAGACTGAAGGACTGTCATCACATGAATCTCAGATACTTTGCAATCAGAAGGAGATGAGGCAGAATTGTTTCAATAATGGGTTGTTACCAATAGTTTGTCATTGATTTCAGTTGATTTAGTAAGGTCTGTGATAAGATATCAAAAGCAGTCACATGTCCAGATGATTCAAAACATTTATATTTCTATTTTTACACATCTTTGTTGACTTTGGGTAGTCTATGAAGTGCATAAAATATAAGACATATGCTACCACTGTTCTGTTACTGATGATGAAGGGCTTCCAGGCTTCAAAGCAACACCTTGAACATCCATCAAAAGGACAGTCTGAAAGTTTCAGAAATGTCTTTTTTTGAGGTTGCCTTTGCCCAGGATCATGATATATTCACAGAAGAACAGCAAGCTGTTTCTTCATGGCCTTTAATGTTAAAAATACCTCATGCATAGAAACCATGACAAAGGGTAGGCATCTGAAATGCCAAATCTTGACTGATACTTCCTAACAGACTTATCAGTTCAGTCAAATCTCACAAAAATACTGAAATATTGCAACATGTCAACACCTAAGGGTATATTCCACATTTTGCTGCTTAAGAAGAAGTCTAGATTAAGAGCAGGTACTAAGAATTTGTCCATCACTTGAAAATCTAGTGACTTTCAGATGGCTTTGGAAGCCTCAAAGCTCATCAGACAGCTGCTGCTTTTTGAAAAGCTGCAGCTGGGCAGTGACCCAGCTGATGTCACCTCTGATGTGTCCTGCTGCATCTTGATGCTGCACTCCCACAGCTGTCGTGGTGCCTTTCTAAAACTGTAACATCTCCATCTTCCAGCAATCACTCATGTTACAGACAGCAGGATCACACATCCCTTCATCATCACATTTGCTGGCTAATTGTGGTTTCCTGTGAAGGCATGAAAGGTCTGTGGCAGAATTTCCAACTGATTTATCCTTTACTTGAAACTTTTAAAGAAAAAAATTACTTTTCATGGATTTGAGGAGACAAAATGTTTGTTTTAGTGGTGATCTTCTGCCATGTAGTTGAAGGACTGTTTGGTATCTTTTGGCTCCAGGAAGCACAGAAGAGATATTTTGATATTCTTTTTCTCTTACAGAACTTTTTATTTTCAAATCAATTGTCTGAAACTCTCAGATCTAATTTTCCACTTGGTCCAGTCATCACCAGCTTAAAGAGAAATGGTTCCAGAGCTGGTGTCTGGCAGGCAGCTTTGAACTCTGTGAATGAGCTGTGGCTGCTGGTTGTCCCTCAGTTTCTCCACAGATCATGCAGAAGTGACTGTTTTCCCAGATCATAACTACCATCCTGTTCTGGCACTGGGTAATCTCCACATCATTTAAATGTAACGTGTCCAAAGAAAGGAATTGAAGCTGGTGAAGGTTCTTTATCATGAGTCCTTTGAGTAGTGGCTGAGGGAGCTGGGAGTGTTTAGCCTGGGGAAAGCAGGCTGAGTTGGAATCGTGTCACTCTCTACAACTCCCTGAAAGGATGATGCCTTAAGTTTTAGCTTTTATATTTTTCAGATCCTGTACTGCATTAGTGTGTAACTCTGAACTCCATATAGAGTGTTAGCAAGCTCTCTTCACATTTTGGTCAGACAAAACTATCCTTACAGGCCTGAGAACCAAGGACATCCTCAGCCTCAGGCCCCAAAAAGTATAAACAAATGTGATTTAGGACAAAGAGCAAAATGGGGAAATGTGACTTCATTACCTGAAACTGTAATTGGACAATTAACCCCTGATATGCAAATAGACTTATGTCTGTCTGAAAAACTCATGACTGTTGTCCATCTTGGGTGTAGCCTCTGTGAGGCTTTTGCACTGCCCAAGGTATATCTATTGAAGGCCTTTTATAAATACCTGCTTTATTTTCTAACTCTGTCTAGCCTCTGTTCTAGGTAGCCATTCCAAGGCGTCATAGCCAGCTGGGTATTTGTCTCTTCTCCTGGGTAATAAGCAATAGGACAAGAGGAAATGGCCTCAAGTTTCATCATGGGAGGTTTAGATTGGATATTAAGAAAAATTTCTTCACTGACAGGATTGTCAAGCAGTGGAAGAGGCTCCCCAGGGAAGTGGTGGAGTCTCCTTCCCTGGAGGTCTTTGAAAGACGTGTAGGTGGAACACTTGGGGACATGGTTTAATGTTGGACCTGGTGGTGCTGGGTTAATAGTTGGAATCAACGTTCTTAAGGGTTTTTCCAGCCTAAATAATTCCACAATTCTAAATAAATTCTTATTTTGCTTGGTACTCCATAAATGAATAGGCTTATTCTGAGATTTGCAACAGTGCTGTTTTATGACCAGCCCCACTTTTAAAAAAGAAAATCTTATTCTTCCTAACTTCCTTCTCCCATCTGCCAGCACATGCATTTATATGGCCCCACCATGAACTATAGCAGGAAACCATTGAATATTTTTATTTCCTTTCCCAGATTCGTTTTTATTCAGATTTATTTCACCATGGTGTCCCAGGGGAGGAACTGGCACAAGGTGAGAGCAGCTAACTAGGAGCAGAAGACATGGATTGTGTCCTTTGGTGCAGTGCTAGCTCATATCAGCTTGATGAACATTAGTTAAGGATTTCAAAAAACTGAGGAAAATCCTTCATGTGCTCCAAGTGCAGAGCTGATCCTGTGATCTGGTGTGCTCTGGTTTATGCTGTGCATAAAATGTGGGTTTTTCCCATTCAAACTCCACTTCTAGGCTTCAGCACAACTTGCTTGTCTTGAATAAACAGCTTGCTTAACAAAAATATCCCACTGCAGATGGATCTCTTCAGGATCCTGTCCCATTTTCCTTTAACAGGCTTTCCAGTACACAGAATTGGTGCTGCTTTACTACTGCCCCAGCTCCTGTTTGTTCAGGGAGGGGTGGCAGAGTTCTCCTGCCTCAGACATGCTGTGTCTGGCTGGGAGCATCTTGCTGGGAGTTGTTGGTAGGAGGGATGAGCAATCTTGCCACCACCTTCACTTAGACACAGACTGTCTGTCAGTGCCTCCAGGCAGCACTTTGATATTTCTGTGCACCCGGGTAGCTTTTCTCCTCCAGAACGGATGTTAGCTCTGTTTGAGTTTCAGAGAGTGATTTATTGATTTATTTTCATTCCCTTGTACATTGGAAAAAGCAATGTCTTAGACATTGCCTTCAGGTGATGAGGATATTTCAGCATCTGTGGCCTGATTTCTTCTTTTTGCTGAGGGAGAAAAGATATGAATCCAAAAGTCATCCAAACCCCTAAGAGTTTCCAAGAGTTTTAGAAATAAGTCTATGAGAGAAAATGGTTTTACTTCTTTTCTTTGATGCAGTTTGTGAGAAAAGGAGTCTGTTCCAAACCTGCAATTTATACACACCACTGGAAATATTAATATGGGACTCTGAAGATAGGAATATAATAAAATGAGATCAATTAAACCTTTTGCACTTGCCTTTTTTATCTCTAGCTTCTTTTTCTTAGCAGTTACAGACAAATTGCAGCATCATAAACCACATGCAATCACTTTATGTAAAGCAGTGAATCACTGGACTGCCAACAACATCTTGTCTGGAATCACAAAATCTGGCTGGATGATAACATCTCCCCTAGATTGTAATAGGTTTTCTTGCATTTCAGACAAGAAAGCTCTCTGAACAATGTTTGATGTACAGTAATAATAATTGTAAAGGCAAAGACTCAGATAAAAGTAAGTCCCAGATTTAGAAAGAAATATTGAGACAATCAGAAAAGCATGGATCTCAGAGCCTTATGAAAAAGTAATGCGTTGTTTGTAGAAAAAAAAAAAAAAGAAGGGGGAAAATGTGGTGACTATAGAAGCCATTTCTAAATAATGTAGAAGTGAAGGAGAAATACAGAAATATGAGCAGGCAAAAGCTGGAACATATTCTTATGTTCTGGAAGCAGCTTGTTTTCCAACCCTGTCTGCAGCCTGCATTGATTTTGCAGGAGCTGTGGATGCTCAGCAATTTCAATATTCAGCTGTGGAGCCCAGTATTTCTCCAGCTGCAATCAGAAGGAGCCTTTATGTCTGCTGCAGTGGAGCCCAAATGATGGGGTAAAAGAGAAAATTCATCCTTGGGGCAGCGCTGTCTCTCCTGGTGTTTGCTGTCTGATGGACTGCTGAGGAATGCTCAGCAAAAAGAATAACCTCTGAAGATGGCCAGATGCTCAGCAGGAGACCAGGGCAAGGCACTTAAAAATCTCTGAGGCTTTAGGCTTAGTTACACGCTTTTCTGTCCAAGAAAAACTAAGCAATGAGGAGAAAACCCTTGGCTGTGGCCTTCACAAATCTAAAATACTTTAAATTTCAGCAGATTTGTACAGTCAGGTCTTTCTTCCTCCTTAATTTACAACCCCTAAACTGACCTCAACTGAAAGGACACCAGTTACTTAAAGTCTTAGTGTTCTAGGTCTGCTTTGTGGTTGATTTTTATGCTTTATGTGACTATTCACATAAAAACCTAACAGTACTTCCCAGCACAAACTATAAATGGAATAGACCATTGCCTGCTGTGGTTAGGTACACCTGCAAATTAAAGATTTCCTCTGCCCTTCCTTGATTTGGGGATCCTTCTTTTTAGGATAGGGAAAGTCTGGGGAGGTGCTATGGAGATTTATTCCCAGTTCTACTGAGACACCTGGTAGAATTTACAGAAAATGATAGAAAGGTTGAATCTGTATCAGAGCATGCAAAACCCATGCAATGTATTAATGGTCCCATCATAAGATATTATACTTCTAAAACTCAGTGGGTTTACTGAAACTCCCAGCTTCTTATAAAATGAATATTTCTGTAAAGCCACTAGAGAAATGGTGAGCTTGGTCTCTAAGGGCTGGTCAGTTTTGGTTTTTTTTTTGTTCCTGCCTCCATAAGTTCCAGCCTCAAAATCTTGTGAGGAATAACTGCAGATGCTGTGACTCAGCCTAATGAGGGAGTTTGAAGGCACCATGGCAAGTCCTGGATTTCATAGGAGGATGCAGTGGATGCTGGTCATGGGCTGCCTGTGACACTTGGGAAAAGGTTTGGCACAAAAACTCATCTTTCTCATCAAAGAGATTAACCAGAAAATTTGTGACCCTTCACAGTATTGAATCAAGTGCATCACCTAATAACAGAACTGATTTTGGAAACAATTTCACAGGCAGAACAGAACTATAAAGCCAAAACTGTGGTCAGACCTAGATAAGGTGTCACATTAACACCTGGAAAAAAATGGGCATGACCACCTATTTTTAAGATCTGGGATGAAACCATTGCTTCCAGTTCTGTGTTCAGCTGAGCTATCTTTAGAAGACTGTGTTATTTATTTTGGTGATTAAAGAAAAGCTGGGCATTTAATTTTTAATGGCTTATTTTTGAGCTGTAGGTAGATCATAAAGTCATAGAATGGCCTGGATTGGAAGGGATCATCTCCTTCCAAACCCCTTGTCATGGACAAGGACACCTCCCCCTATCCCAGGTTGCTTAGAGCTCCATCCAGCCTGGCCTTGAACACTTCCAGGGATGGGGCATCAGGTTGAACAGATCTGGGATACCTGTAAACCCTGCATTGGTCTCTCTGCAACAGAGATATTCATGTTATTACTGGAGTTCAAACTCAAATTATACAATGGTTTCCTTTCTTATCTCTAGGTAATATGAAGTTATGCATCCCTTCTCCTGCTGCTGAATGTCAACTTTTCTTTTTCTTTTTCTTTTTTTTTTTTCTTTAAATAAACCAAGCCAACAAACAGAACTGAATTCTAATGTATGAGTCTGTTAAGAATATTTCTTCCTCAGTGGTAGAGCTGCAGTGTGGTTTAACTGGTGGGTTATTTTTTGTTAGTAAATTGTAGGGTTAGTGATTCAATCCCGTGAAGTTCCCTACAAGTTCCACCCAAATACCAAATTCCTTTTCAGATCAGGAAGCTTGTTTATCATGCACAACAAAAGTAGTGGGAGTACTCTGACACCTTGGAGAACTGCTTTTTGATGAAGTACTAATTAAGTTCTTTAAAATGCAATTAAGAAATTGTTGTGAGCTCTGCTGTATTAATGTACTTAAAAATGGTGGAGAATAGTTCTAAGTTCTGCATAAAATGCTTTTTGGCCTGCTGTGTATTTTGGGAACTGTGAGTACTGCTGCTAATCCTGGCCAGAAGTAGGGAAGGTATCTTTCAAGTGAAGTAGCTGAATTGGATAAGGTGCTTTTTGTCACTTGCTGTCCTTGTCTGTTGAACAGCAGGGTCATGAACATCAGGTTCCTAAACTCCATTCACTTCCTTATGGATTAATGGTCAACATTCAGTGTCAGTGTGACTATAACTTCATTTGTTGACTCCAGAAACTAAGGAATTTTTATATAAAATGTACATATATGTTTATATATTTGGGTACGTGCATAAGACATATTTTTGTTTCTATATGTTTAAACTCTGAAAAATAAATCTGTGTCCTCTCAGCCTGAAGTATCAGTCTTTTTTTACAGTGATGCAGACAAAGCCATACCATATTAAAGCTCTAGAGAGGATGAAATACAGGACATTTGTACTGCAAAGTGACTACACACAATCAACCCAATCCAGCACCTCTGGGTGAGACTTCTTTTAGCTACACTGCCATAGGGATCACTGTGCTTTGTTCCTCCAGGGTTTTACAGCAAGATGGATAGCATATATTAGTTCTATATTAGTTCTACATCTACTGTAAAAATCTGTCTGATTTGGCACCGAAGATGCAACACCTCTGCCAGAGGCTGCAATACCAATATGACCCAGGTGGGATGGTGCAGCAGAATTTTAGTCACTAGTGCTAAAGCTTTGTGGCAGATTACTCTAATAGCTTAGATCAAAAGGTGTTTCTGAGTTGAAGATTGATGTTGGATCAGAACTGAAAACCATAAATAGAATTAAACAATTTTGTATCTTTATATTCAGGTATCTTCTGTAGGATTCATATCATCTAACTGCAGTAGCCTGAAAGGTATTTGTCCATGCTCTTTTGATGCTCAGTGGAAAGGAGTAGACATCTCTAGAGAATGTTTCATCCTTTTTGAGGATGACTGTTTGAGAGAGGTGACATGATTCAACCTCTGAGTGCCTCTCTCTTTTCATTCACTTTTGAGAGAGCTTATATAACTTTCTCATTGGATTCTTCACTTAGACAGCCAACAGCAAAGAGCTGAACCTTTCCCTGCCCCATTCTGGAAGCACAATAACATTTGTTTCCTTATGCCAGTAAATTCAGTCTGCTGAAATTTATATTACTGATGGATATTCAGGACAGCATTGCAAGCTGAGGTGGACGTGCTGCATTTCTCACCCAGCTCCCTGATGCTGCAGGGTTTGTGCAGTCGAAGGAGACAATGTCAGTTTAGAGAGCTGTTATCAAGTATTGCCATATGTTCAGGGTCAAACATTGTACTGCCAAATTTATTTAATCCCTAAGGGACTACTCCTGTGACAAGAATGGTTCCCTCTCCCTTATCGTTGGCTTCTGCCTAAATCTTGTGATAAATTGGTCCTTGAAGTTGTGATATTGCCTGCTGCAGTCTGTTGACTCATTTATAGCAAGGAGATAATGCTTTAAAAAACAAATAATGGCTGCAATACAATTAAGAGTAACAGAGACAGCTTTTTTAATTACTATTATTGAAAGATACCTTTGTTGCTAATAGCTTTTTTGTTGTTGCTGTTAATTGAAGCGTGAATCCACTCATGCTTAACGATCTTTCCAGTTCTCACTGTAACAAAGTCAAACCCCAAACCAAACTGTTCTTTACTGGAACCAAAATGGGAAGGATGCCAGCTCAGACCAGATTGAATGATAACCAAACCCATGTTGCTGGTGCATCCTCCTTGTCTTCCCATAGTGACAAGCTAAAAATTCACTTGGAGGGCCTGGTGAACAAACCCAATGGAAGAACTGCTGTGATAAATTCATCCTGCTATGAATGGCATTGAAAAGCTGACTTTGAGCCAGTGGAGTTTTGAGTATAGGTTAAGGTAATTAAAAAATCTTATCTGATAGAAAATACAGAAATGTCTTTAAACTGAAAGAGATTAAATTTACGTTGTATAGCAGGAAGAAATTCCTTGCGGGTGGTGAGGCCCTGGAACAAGTTCCAATGGAACAGGACTTTGGTGTAGCAGAGTTGTCCCTGTCCATGCCGTGGAACTGAATGATCATTTAGGTCCCTTCCAAACCAAACCATTCTATGACTCTATAATTTGTTCAAGTTTTCGTTGAATTCACTCTGGGTGCCTTTTGTAGAAGTGTCTATGTGAATGCACCTCTGCAACAGAGCGCTGATTTTGGGTGGGATGGAGTTGATTATTTTCACAGTGGCTGGGATGGAGATATGTTTTAGATTTCTACTGAACACAGTGTTGAGAATGCAGAGATGTTTTTGTTGTTGTTGAGCAAGGCTTGTCAGATGGAATACAACATGCCCTGTCTCAGATATTTTGACTTGGTATATAAACATAACACATATAAGAAGGATCATGTTAGAGAAGGGATGTGCTCAGGACTAACAATCCCCCAGGGACAGAAATGATCCAGCCAGCCTTTGAGTCACAGATTCCTGAAACCCAGACTCAGTGCTCCCTGGTGCAGCACACTGCACAGATCAGGCACTTTGGAAAGGTCACTTAGGTATCCAGATTAGGAAACTGGATATCCAATTTTTTAAATTCCTGGCACCATATTTCCCTATATATTTTGGCAGTGTCCATCCCCAAGAGTTTTGGAAGAGGACAGATGTTGTCCATAATGTTCCTTCCCTAATCAATCTTATTGACAACCTGCAATCACCACTCCAGAGAAATAACCCCACTCCTACACCTGTGGCTCTATTGGAGCTCATGGCTCTAATGAAAAGGGCTACAGAGTATAAAAATAGAAGGAAATCATCATTATCCTTCCTTGTAATGAATAGGATATGAGTCTTAGTTGAATCGTGAGTGTATAATATTCACAAAATAAAACAAAATGTACTGGAAAATTTACTGTGTTAGTTTATTCAGGGATGTATCTGCCAACTATTCCTCCAAGCTATCAGAGCTCTGGAATAGTGAGTCATGCATGCTGATTTTTAACAAAGTTGTTTAAGGACAAGTGTAACATTTGCAGAACTGAAAATCTTTCAAAAATTCAACATCATGTACACTGGCTGTTCTGATTTCTATTAGCAAACATAGAAGCAGATGCCTGTCTAATTTACCTGCCTGATAAATTGTTTTTCGTAGTGACCTTGATAATATACTGATGAATTAATTTCCTGGGCTAATATTATAGTTCTAATTTATTTATCACCAGCTGAGTATTTATGTGCTCACAGCACTACAAGCTGTAAGACACTGTGTCTTCATGCAATGTAAGATGGTACACAGGAATCTCTTTAATGTATGACTGGCTCAGAATCAAGGATTTTTATCATCTATAATTAGGAGTTTATCTCAGTGGGTGGGATTTTTTTTTTTTTCATCGTAAATCCTTTCGCATACTATTATTTAGTTAAAAATACTGTCCTGTGTGCTTGCTGACAGCACAAGAAAACAGAATAGGAACTCTAAATCAATGGAATTAGTGGATGGGTTGCTACGCCCTCCCACCACATTCATCTTTGCAAACTATTTTTGAGTTGATTATAAGTAATTTGGCTTTGGAGGTCAATATTTTTATTTTTTTTTAGGGGGCCTGTAATAAAGAAAAGTTTCTTAGCTTTTTACTTTGATTTCCGTGGGCACATGCCTTGACCATAAAATGTTAGGTGCTACTGAAATGTTGAAAAATATCTCTTAGTCTCACAGGGTCAAGAAAATTCTTCCTTGTTCAGATCCTAAAGAAGGTTGTAGCTTTTTTTTTTTTAATTTATTTTTTTTTAGGTTCTTTAGTTTATCTTCTAACTAAAGCATTAATTTCTATCTCTATATTTCTATTTTGGAGCATAGAGTTGTTTCACTCCTCTGTGTTCATGCTCAGTAATATCTCACCACTAATTATTTTCCATGAACTAGTAGTGTGCAAGATAATAAATGTTTAATTAACCAAACATCTGAGAAAGCATTAGACTGACTTGTCACAACTTTGTACAGCTATTTTCATTCATTCTGAGTTATTTCTAGTGAATCCAATGGTTTTCTTAAGCTCACACAGCAGGGCACTAAAAGACCTCAGAAATAAACGTTGGCTGAAAAGATTTACATGTGGTGCAAATCCTTTCCTTGTGGGGCTCTCTGAAGATTTTCCATGAGAGGTTTGATGCACTCAAGTATAATGAAGATGCACATTGGGTCATAGAGATCCAACCTCTTAGTCCTACAAGAACTCCTGTCCTACGAGCAGGGGAGGCCTGTGAAACAGCTGCAGAAATCCTTAGGTGATGGCTCCTCACTGCTGGCTGTGTGTGGAGGTTTTACCTATGGGGGCAGGGTGGGTTTGGGGGTGTCCCTACACCTTTTTGGTGTGCTCAGCACAGCTCAGCTCTCAGGATGGACCTGGCCTGGCTCTGTAGGTTTCTGGATGGTGTTTCTGCTCATGTGTGTTCCACTGCTCCCTGACAGGCACCTCCAGTGTGGTGCCAGGCTGAGGCTATGCTGGTGCAGCTCAGGAATGGCACAGGAGCACTTGAGGCTGTAATTGTGCAAGGCTAACCCTTTCATCTTCTGTTCTTTCCTTTTTTCTTCTCAATAATTGTCTCCCCTTCACCACAAAATGCACAGGAGAAGAACAGCTTTTCAGGAAAAGTGTTTTCTACCCGTCTGTGGCAGAGTGAGAGGGAGAAATGCCAAGGAGAGCAAGTACATTGATGTCAGTAAGTTCATAGTCACAGAAGTTTTGTCCATGTTTTCTTTTCCCCCACCACCCCTCATTATAGAATATGCTTCCAAGTAACCTGCTATCACCAGAACACAGGGACTGAAGGCACCAAGGGCCCTCTCCCCTTCATCTGCTTTGTCTCAGGGGCTTGTGACTTTTCTCCTGTGACTGGATGTGGGTTCAGATTGAGCAGGGGATGAAGTGTTGATCAAGTCTCTAAGTGGAAGGGCCTGGCTGCTCATCTTATTGTGGATTTCTGGAGAAGAAAGGTCATTGATGAGTGACCCAAGCATCAAACCTCCCCCACAATCTATCCTTTAAATAAACCTCTTTTGGAGTACAGGCGTCCTTTATTTTCTTCTCTTCTGGACTCATTCTTTTTATAGCATCCATTTTTTTTTCTAATGTATGTATATGCACACACATCCATATATATAACTAGAAGTGAATGGAGTGATTTTCTCTCAGTTAACACAAATAAAATTCAGGGAATGGAAACCACAGGGTGGATAAACATGCAATTCATGCTGGATGGATTGGTGGATGCTCCCACAGGGGGAGGCGAGTGTCCTAATTTCAGAATAGTACAGACTAAGTTTTCATTAAATCAGTAGATGTTTAATTATATAATTTTGAATGGGAAAGTGGAGATTGTAGACATACATCTGCAATGAATCTATAATTATATAGTAATTTCTGTAGTTTTGTTGTGTTTTTGGTGGTTTGGTTTTTGGGTTTTTTTGACACGTTGATAATTTTCCTAGGGTTGGTGGGACCCATGAAAAAGCAGTTGAAGCCAGTAGAGAGAAAACATTGCCTGTGTGTTTTCCTGCTCTTGGACTGAGCTTTTCAATTCACTTTGATCTGGAATTCCAGGCTAGATGCTAAGTTTGATTCTCCCTGTGGTTCTGGGTTTGTAGGCGAGGAGGAGCTATGCTGGGGTGATAAAAGAATAAATGGTTAATGTTGGCTTTCACCAAGGAAAACAATGCAGTGTTTACTCCCCTGTGAGTCTGCCAAGCAGCATTTAACCTTTTCTGCTGGATTCACTCATTCTGTTATGGAAGCTCTTTTTAATGAAGGTGGAGCATAAATGAATTCCATATATAAATGAATAAATGAATGGAGATGAATTCCAGGTGTGGAAGGTGGAGCCTCTCTTGGTTAAAATGGGCCAGCTCAGGGAGTGGCTTAGTAAGGTACACCATGGCAACATTAACTGAAAAGCAACTACATTTAGAAGTTTATTATAGAATAAGTTGGAAGGGACATTAAATATCATCTATTTCCAACTTCCTGCCATGGACAAGGATACCTTTCACTGGGTTGGGTTGCTTAGATCTCCATCTGGCCTGGTGTTGAACTCTGACAGGGATGGGGCATCCAAAACCTCTCTGTCAGCCCATCCCAGGGCTTCACCACCTTTAGAATTTTTTTTTTTTTTCTAACAACTAACCTAAACCTACTGTCTTTCAGTTTGAAGCCATTCCCCCTCATTCTGTCACTCCAGGTTCTTGCAAAAAGTCTCTCTCTATCTCTCAGGTGCTGAAAGGCTGCAATCAGGTCACCCCAAGGCTTTCTCTTTACCTCCTGAATAATCCAAATTCTCTCCACCTTTCCACATAGGATAGAAGTTCCATGCTGCTTCTTAAGGGACATGTTAGATTCATTTTTTTCTAGCTGAGCATAGTTAATGCCTGAGAAAAGATCACCTATGGAACTGGTAGGGTGTGCTCTGTCTTTAAAATGCAGGCTGATGCTTTTTTAAGGGATGAGGTCTTGTTCACCTCGGCCTCAAACTGCTGGCTTTAACAGCATTTTCTTCTGAGAAAAGGAAGATTCTTTTCCAAAGGAACCGATATTGCTGTAGAATATGAGATGTCTGATGTCATGTGCAAGAGACCTTGATGCTGGTCATAGTTTTCTGTAGCTGTAAAATTTGTGACTCTGGCAGAGAGATGGAAAAGAAGCTTTGCTGAGAGATCTCCAATATATTTTCCTTGTGTTTTCTCCCAGCAGAAAATGCACCAGAACCTCTCTATTACTCTTTGAGCTTTCAGACCTTGGAGGAGGGATATTTTAATCTCTAAGTGTCTACATATATAGGAATGTTTGCAGCATCTTCATCCTGGCATGGGTGGAAGATGGGAAGAAAAATTAAATGGAAAATGTGGCCTTTGATAAAAAGGCAAACCATGTTCTAATGGAGGTGATTAGAGACAAACTGTAGACTTTGTTTGGCCATAAGGCAATAGAGTGATTTTCTTGTGTGGTGGCCTGGAAGGCTGCCAAGCTGTTTCTCAGTAACTAATCCTGAGTCAGTTATGGGCACAGAAAACAACACCACATATCCAGCACTTTCCAGGGAAAGGGGTCAGACACTGATGGTGGTGATCACTGCAGGGAGCAAGTTTTCAATTCCCCAGCAGGACACCAGGTCCATGTCGCTCTCCCCAACCCATCTGCTTCCCAGAGAGGTAGTGGAGAAAATTCAAGAAAAGCTAGCCTTGGATCATTATAAAGACAGTCAGTTATTTGAGAAGCTAATGATGTGGTGGCTAGCAAATGGCTAGGAAAAAAACAGATCCAAGATGGATCAAGCCTAACTATTAAAAGACTTGGGGTTTCCTTGTCTTCTTATCTCATATGAAAATTCTCTCTTTCTGTAACACTGCATAAAAGCATCTCCTGCCCAAAGAAATGCACCTGTGTGGGCCTTTGTAAGATGGAGTCACTGTCATCTGGAAGGCATTCTGGCCACAGCAGCCACCACCATGAGCTTAAGGCAACATCCTGTGAAGTGAAACTACCAGTGACCACTGGCACACTCTCAGCATGAACTTGTCTCCTTTGAGCTCCACTGTTATCATGGAATCACAGAATTATTAAAGTGAGAAAATACCTCTGAGACCTCTGAGATCTTCGAGTTCAACTCTTACCCTATCACTGCCATGGCCACCACCAAGCCTTGTCCCCTAGTGTCACATCTACACATTTTTGTGTGCTTCCAGGGACAGCAATTCCACCATTTCCCTCAGCAGCCTGTTCCAATGCTTGACCACCCTTTCAGTGATTAAATTGTTCCTAATATCCAGTCCCTGGTGCATCTTGAGGCCATTTCCTCTTGTCCACTTTGTTTGTTACTTGGGAGAAGAGACCCACCCCCACCTGGCTACACCTGCTTTCAGGGAGTTGTAGAAAATGATAAGATCTCTCTGAGCTTCCTTTCTCCAGGCTGAACACCCCCAGCTCTCTCAGCTGTTTTTTATCAGACTTGTGCTCCAGACCCTTCCTCAGCTTCATTGCCCTTTCCTGGACATGCTCCAGCAACTCTGTAATGAATACTTGAGTAACTCAGCCAAATATCTGCTGGTTCTAGATATCTCCATGTGAGCTCTGGGATGGAGGGAACCCCTTTGAATACCCCTGGGAACCCCTTTGAATACCCAGCTATCTCCTGGATGCTTGTGCTGAGCAGCAGTGATGGAGGGCCTGACTCTTCATGTGCACACACAGTGCAGCCAGGAGAAATGCCACCCAGAGGGATGTCCTGTGTCAGCACAGCCCCTTGGAAACCACACCACTGCCAGTAACAGTCCTGGGCCCTGGCACTGTCCCACCACAGCCCATGGGACTCTTGGTGGATGGGTTCACTCTGTGCTAATGAGTTCTTTCTAAACAATGACCTGACATGGTTCAGGGAATAGCAGAGTCCCAGGCCAGGAGCCTTTCCCTAATGGGCAGTGAGAATGTGGCAACCCAATTTTGGGTAGATGTGAGTAGGGAGAATAGTTTGGCTCTGCCTTCCTGCCCTCCTGGCCAAAACATGAGTTTGGTTTGTATAGAAATATGGAAGTGCTGAGCATTGTAAAGCAGACAGGATGTTTGAATGTGGAAACATTGGCCCATACTACACTATTTTGGGGTGGGTGGCAGTTTCCTCAGCTAGTCATAAATGCTGTTGTCAGTTTTTGTGTACTGGCACAGCTATCAGGTTTGCAAGTAGTTCTTAGGCAAATCACATTCTTCATAGTGTTTTTTTTTTTTCCTATGTGAATTTAGGGTTTGGTACCTACAGGGTGACCTGTGAAATCTCACCTGCGATGTTGCTGGGATGAGAAGCTCAGTGAAATAAAGAAGGTCTGACCTCATACCCAAAGCCAAGAATGTGATCACAGAGACACTGAATTGTTTGGGTTAGAGGGCAAATTTTAAGATAATCTAGTTCTAATCCCCTGCTAGGGCTAGAGATGCCTTTGACTCAATCAGGTTGCTCAAAGCCCCATTCCACCTGGCCTTGAACACTTTCAGGGATGGGGCAGCCACAGGTTTTCTGGGTGATCTCTACTAATGCCTCATCATTTTTATAATAAAGAATTTCTTCCTAATCCTCATATCTAATCTAAATCTACTCTTTTCAGTTTGAAGCCATTTCCCCTTGACCTGTCACAATCTGCTCCAGTAGAGTTCCCCTCCAGATTTCTTGTATTATATATGAAGGTTTCTTGCTGCTTACCAAGCCAAGGCTGTCTCTGACCCCTCCACATGGGAAACTTGAGGCAGCTGCCTTTCCTGTTATCTGCTTTTACTTTTGTGTGATTTAACTAGATTTATCTCTGTTCACCTGAATGGCTTCACATTCTCAGTTTTGGGGGTTCACAGCTGTAACAGGACACATTTTTTTGATAGCAAGCCTTGGTCATTAGGGATAGATGTGACTTTGAGGTGTCCTGTGCTGTGCTTTTAGCTTTGTTTCTTTGTGATCAGCAACAGCAGCAAATGGGTGTACACAAAACAAAATACCCAGCTACATTCCTCACTTATTTACATTGATCTAAATCCAGATTAATTTCACTTTAATGAATGAGCAGCTAAGCAAGAGAGTTGGCCTATCACCACACTTTGTACTAATTAGTATTTTTCTTACCAGTGCCTGCAGAAAAGCCAATCTGTTTTGTATTCTGAGCTGAAAAACACCCTCCATGGTAATTTTAATCGCCAGCATGTATGTCATTCCTCTGGGCTTCTGCAGCCGTTTAGAAAAACCTGTTGCAGGGCAAAATAATTTCACCAAGCTTCTGGTGCTCAGCAAGCGTGGGGCACGGAGGGCTGGACATGCTCTCTGCCATGGGGACTTTCCTGGAATTCACGCTGGCCCCCATTTGCTCATAGCTGGGTTTTTCATAGCTGCTTTCCATGCAAAATAGCTCAGCTTTTGTGGCATCCTAGCACAGACCAGCGTGAGTGGCAGCTGTGCTCTGCGGCCAGGGGAGCTCTGCCTTTGTTGGAGGGGTGGGTACTTGCTCCCAGTTATTCAGAGCCTCAATTAAAGCAGGCAAACCGTGGTTATTAGTTGTGCTCACTGGGGCAGAGCACAATGAGGTCGGCTCAGTGTGCAAGGGAACCCCCTGGATGGCTCAAGCAGCCCAGGCCTCCCAAAGACCTGGGGGGAAACGGGAGGGGAAGAGGACAAAGCTTCGGGTGCGGGTGCCAGGCGGGGACACTGGGGCCGCTCCCCGAGGGCCATGCGTGGGAATGTGGGATGTGGGAATGGCGCCCGTGCCAGCGCTGCAGCCTTTGTTCCCCGCGGGATTTGCTGAGCTGAGGGATCCCCTCTCCACTGCCCCGGAGGGGAAGGTGGCAAGGGGCCAGCTGGTCCACACTGGGTTTTGTGCAGTGTTTTAGAGTTATTAAAAGGTTCTTTTAAGAAATGGACTAACTTCCTCTGCTCTGTTTTTCCATCTTATGCTTTCCCCTCTCGTGTCTGTTCTGCATAATTTTTATAATGAAGTTGCAGTCTTCTGCCACTTTAGGCTATTGGCCACTCTAGCTAATGGCAGTTATACAGAATATTTATAATCTTATCAGAAAGTGCTAATGAAAAGCTTTAATGTGTCTAGCCATTTTCTTGCAGCAGACTTCACTGATCCTTCCTTCACACAGAAAGTCCCAGACCAGCATGTGCCCTGACACAGTTCTGCAAGCAATAACTCTTTCTCCCATGATCCTCACCTAGAAACAATCTCTTCTTCAGTTCCTAAAATATCCACTCCCAAAGTCAATACCTTGGCAAGCCAGGTCAGATAAATTTGCACAAGTCCTCACCGCATTCACTTAAGGCTCAAGTCTCTCTTTAAGAGGGGAAAGATCTTTAAGACCTGCAAAAGGCAGCTGGGAACTTCCTTAGAATTGCAGTTCCCATGATAACATTAGCTTCTCTTCCAGTTCTCCCTCTGCATGGATAACATATAACTGCAAGACAAACCTTGCTGAATGGGCAACTTCCCCAGGAAGTAAAGCTGAAACTTTGTTTTTCCATCTTCCTTGAGAGACAGGAGCTGTGATCCAGGTGAAATAACAGCTCTGATTGCTCAACAGTCTAACTTCTCTGTAGCATACACCCACACCTTCTCCATTGCTTCTGGATCTCATGCCCAACTGGGAATGACCCTGTAGGGCTGATTTCCTCTAGTCCTCCCTGATAAAACCAAAGCTGGTTGCCCTGTCCTTTACTGTGTGTTTGTGAGCCCTCCTGGCTGTTCTGTCTTTCTGTGCAGAGACACGTGGATGTCCCAGCCAAGCTCTGTCCCTGCTTTTATTTTGCTTTATGCCCAGCACACTCTCTTATAAAGTCTGCGAAATAACTGCTAAAGAGCTCCAAGAATTACTTTTTGAAGCATCAACTATACAGGTTATAATCAACCCATCTGCCAATGCAGAAAGGGGGAGGATTACCTAAGAAAAAAAGCTGGATATTAGGAAAACATTCTTCACAGAAAAACTGTTTAAGCATTGGAACAGACTTCCCAGGGAAGTGGTGGTGTCACCATTCCTGGAAATGTTCAAAAACTGAGTGGACTTTGTGGTATGGTTTAATGCACAATGCTGGAGTCAATGATTTTGGAGTTCTTTTCCAATCTTAATGATTCTGTGTTTCAGTTCTTCTATAGGTTAAAAAAAACATTAAAGAAGTCGAGTCTGGCTGTTTCTCTGTGTGGCTCTTTGGTGCAATGAGAGCATCTCCACTTTAGCACTGAGGTGAAAGGTGAAGCCCCCAAAGTGGCTGTGCTGAAGAGAATCCTAGTGGATCGCCATGCCACGTGGTGCAGACTGAGGATGCAGAACTGACTGTGAAATTCCACTTCCCATCTATGCAGTCCCACCTGATGCAGCAATTACCAGCATATCCACTCCAAAAACATCACCTAGGGAGGGAAAAAAAAAGGCAAAAGAAACGAATTGGTATTTGGCCTAAACTTGAAAGGCACATTTCAGAGATCCTTGGAAAAAAATAGAGATGTGTATATATAAAAAAAAAATTAATTAAAAAACCCACAATCCTGAATATGTGAAGTGACCCTGCAAAAAACACCTTGTGAGGATCAGTTTTACCCCAGAAAACTTGCTGAACTTCTGCTGAGGCATCTGATACAATACAGAAAATCTCCTTTCTTGAGGCCACAAGAGGTTTTCTGAAACCCCTTTAAAACCCAGACTGGAGAGGAGCATGCAGAATGAGCACAATGCTGAATGCTGAATGTTGTCCTTCAGGACTCATCAGAAGCTCTTGAGCTGATACACTGTACTTGTGCCTGCAACATTTTATTTTATTTCAGATTGAAATATCAATTCCAAATTTCTCATTCCTAACTGACAGCAGGTAAAATTATTCACCTCCCACTCCATAAACCCCTAGGTTTAGTGAGCATGGGCTAGCACACATTGCATTTTGTAGGAAAAGAAACCTCTCAGAATTGATTTGGGACCTCTTAATTAAATGCCTGTCATAGGGAAAATGCTAATTCATCAAGATCAAAACTTCAGGGCAAAACCAATTTAGATGAGTTTTTGATCATTGAGAAGGATTGGGAAAAAAAAATCTTTGAAGCTATTTAAATGCTTTATTTTGAACTTGTGGGTTTTTGTGAAGTGAAGAATTTCTGGGTTTGGTTCAAAATATCAATTACTTAATATGCTTTAAAAAATCAATGCAAACCATGTTCCTCTTTGTAGAGTCAGTGTTCTCAGCTCCCTGGAGAGGGACAATGGGGACAGGTACCACTGGGCTGACTTTGCAGGTCCTCTGGAAACACAGATTCTCTCATGCTGGGATGTACCTTTTGTGGCTGTGCAGCTGAAAGTTTTACAGCATTAACTCATCCTGGCATGTCTGTGGGGGGGCTTGGGTTGTGCTGCTGGCAGACTTACACGACAATAGCACAATTTGATTCCAGGTATGTGAATAAGACAGCACAGGTGTATTGCACAGTATGGCAGCCCTGTGTTAATGAAGGGGGCCTGATAAATGGTTTTTTTCCTGGCACAGTTAAGCTTTTAGTGGGGATTGAAGATCTCAGTACTCAGAGGTGG
Source organism: Sitta europaea (assembly GCA_013400255.1). Taxonomy (NCBI): domain Eukaryota; kingdom Metazoa; phylum Chordata; class Aves; order Passeriformes; family Sittidae; genus Sitta; species Sitta europaea. The sequence goes on along the minus strand of VXBS01003420.1, from coordinate 76,730 downwards.
CAGGGCTGTAGATGCTGATTGATACCCATGTGCTCTCTCCCTCTTGACTCCTTTCTTTTCTGTGCTCTGGTTTGATTCTTTCCCTTTTCCCTTCTTGCACAGTTGTCTGAAATATCTTCTTAGATCTCCTTAAAAATGAGTGGTTGACATTTTTGAGCAGGGACATCTCTGTTGGGGAAAAAGAGGGGAAATTGGCATTTGAACTATGTGCACCCGGCTCGAGTAACAGCCCAGGTTGTGCCTGGTTTTGTTTATTGCTCACAAACCCTTATTTTCCAGGCTCCACTTGTCACATCCTTTGTTTAGCAGAGTGTGGATGGGGCAGATGCCCTCAAAACCACTTCTGGTTAAGTTGTTTTTTTTTCGACTGCTTTTAGGTGTTTCTGAAGAGAGAGATTGCTGAGTGCCCATGGGAAGGAAGCACCCAGATCTTGTGCAAACCTCCGTAGAAAGTGTGGGGCTGGTGGCATGTTTGGAACTGGCAGGTGGATGAAGCTGTTTGGATAAAATCAACAAGTTAAAGGACTGAAGTTGTCTTTCAATATTTGAGTCAGAAGTGAACCCAATGCTTTCAAGCTGGCTATTTTTAGGTGTGTCTGAAAGTGAAATAAAACCCCAGATAGTCTCCTAAAGGTCTTTAAACCTATTAAGACTTTTACAGATATCAATGGTTTGTTTAAACCCTTTGGAGCTAAAGAAGCCAGCACTGGGCCCTTTTTACCACATCATCAATTATTCTCAAGCTGTTTCCATTGGTGTCACCAAGATTTAAGCCCATGATTATCAAATAGATGTCTTGCTCTTAAAGGATCTTTTCTGAAGAGCTGTACCACCACAGAAGTGTCCCATCTCTTTCTCTGGCTGGTCTTGGGGCTGCACATGCCTGCCAGTACCTTCTGCCCCAGTTCCATGCCCTGTCCAGGAAAGGCCAAATTCAGCAGGATGTGGACAGCAACCAGGCAAACTTCTGGTTTTGCTGAGATACATCCATAAATTAGCATCCTTCAGCCAAGATGTTATTTTAACCTGGTTTCTTCTAAGAGGAAACTAAAGTCACTTAGTTTTCTTAAACCCTCTCCATTTTGCAAAAGTGATGTTATGATTCTTTACAAAACAAAACCAAACTCTTAGCCAGACTCATGTCTTGTACTTATACAGAAATTTCTTTGCTTTCCTCTTATGATATATTTATACTGCTGCTGGTCAGAGTCCCAAAGCCACAGTTACAGTAGCCCTCAAAAATACCCACATGGAAAAAGATACTGTTCAATTTGCTGTTGTATAATTACACCAGAAGAGTAATGGCAGTCAGTGTTCCTCTTGAAATCATCCTTGAGTTATATTTCTCTCTTAGAAGTTATTTGAGAACAGCTAGTGTATATATATTGATCAGCTGAAAAGCCATAAGCTTTGAAACAAGTTTCTTCTAATTAATTCACTTTTGGAACTACTGTGAGGGAACAGGATGCCTTACCTGGATTTCTTGTTATTATTCTGGACAAGTAATTGCTTTTATAAAAATTTAACAAATAAAATAACATTTGTGGTCTGCCCAGGATTTGCTTTTTTTAAAAAATCAATTAGAAACTGTGACTTGCCATCTCAGCTCCCTGGCAGTGCTCAGATGAGGAGACTCCACGCTCTTGTGTCCGTGTTGTGGCACAGGGGGTGATGGACAGACTGTCTTGTCCCTCCAGCAGCAGTGGGAACTGATGGCTTCAGCTGATCTGTAGCTGCATTGCTCCATTGGGCTCATCTGGGGAATGTGCCTTTGGTGGATGCCGAGTGCAAGTGAGATTGATGGGGTTTTATAGCAGAAATATTGTACTGTTCCTATTCAGTGAGAACCAACCTACCAGAGCTTCACACCGAGTTTATTTTTAATCATCCCAGTCGTTTCAATTACAGGACTAACACAGAATTGCTATTTTAAAAGCAAAAAAGAAAAAAAACCCACAAAAACCACAACACATCTCTCCTGTCTTGATAGCATTTTACAACATTTGTGTCAATCCTAAAATCAGTCATTGCTGTAAGAGATTTTGTATTTTTTGCTACTGCTGCTTCCAGCTCCCTGTTGTGAAATTTGCTGCTGGCAGAATTTTGCTTCCATGTTACTTGTTTAATAGAATAGGAAAAAAAATAAGAACAATCTGCTTGTGTTAGTGAAATGCTTCTGTTTCTACAACCAACATTTGCTTGTGTGGTACTGATCTTTATAAGTTTTTAAAGGAGTGTAAAGCACAGATGTTTTAGCTTGGGTCTTACACGCCATTGAAATCTCATTGTTCATTACACAGGTGGATATTGGAACTGATCCATGTCCAATGGTGCAAAATCCAAGAATATAAAAACTTTATTTTCTAAAACTTAATGAATGAGAAGGGGAGAGAGAATGATGGATTTTTATTTTTTTTTTTATGCTTGGCAGTTCTGCAGCTGTGAGATGGTTGGCAGGTGAGACAATCTACCTGGAATGCTTTCTGTTCTGTCCACAGACTATTTATTCCCATTTGTACCCCTAGAGATGCCCTATGTGCTGCTTCATTTGCAGGGAAAGAATATCTGACAAAAAAGATTTGCCACCTCTTCTTTCTGCACTCTTGGGATCCTCACTTTGGCAGGTGGGGTGGCTTTGTCTCCTCACAGCCAGGTGAGCAGTACCTTTGATCTTTGCTCTTCATCTGGGACACAAGGCCCAGCAGGAAACTTTTTTTAGCCTTGCAGCACCCTGTTCTCTCCAGCTTCTGAGGTACAGTCAGCAAACACCTAAAATTGTGCCAAAGAGCCCAGCAGCTGCGTCAGGAGTGGCGTGTTCTGTCTGTGCCAAGAGAGCAGCCACCGGGGAAGGGCTTGTTGCTGTGGCTGCTGGCTCCTGGAGGATGTGCTCCAGCTCAGCTCCACAGTGTTGTCCTGTTAAATATTTTATAGGCCATCAGAGTGAAGACATACTCATGGCAATTTATCTGCTAAGGCAATGGTTCGCCACTCAGGAGAAACCCTGAGCTCACTCGAATCAAGGACACTTAGCATGGTGAAGCTTCACCTCTTTCCCAAAATGAGAGAAGGAGGTGGACTCATGCTCCAGAGCAGCAATCAGCTCCTGGCCTGGATGGAGAGCAGCTGCTAATTGCTTTCCTCAAAACCTTGTGCTGTTTGCCGACAAGCTCCTTGGCACACAGTCTCTGTGTTTGTTTAGGGGCAGACACAAGCAAATTAGCTTGGAAGTGCCAAGGCCTGATGCTATTTTCACAGTTCCCAGAGTGCCACTTATTCCCTGTGGGAGCATGTGCAAATTAATTCTGTATGCTGCTCACTTAAATGGTGCTAATTGCATCAGTCCTCTTGACAATATACTTCTGCTGCTAGTCATATGAGTTTCTTGCATTTGTGTGGGTGCATTAGAGAGGAAGAGGTTCTCTGAGCATCTTGCAGTGCAGGTATCCTTTGGAAAGATGAGTCCTCACCAAGATTCAGGAACTTATCTAGAAAATTTTAAAGAGCATCTGAAGCAGAGCTAAGGGTTAGGTTATAGGGTCAGCCTAGAGATGGGGCTGATGGGCTGTAAAGGATTCCCTGTGCTGGTTGAGGTGTGTAGTTGTCACTTCTTGTGTGAAGTGTGTTGGGGTGGGAGTACCTGTAGTAGCATTGTCTCTTTTGAAATCAAGATCCAGAGGACAGGACAGAGAGAAATGAAAAATAAAGAAGGTAATTGACAGTAACCAAAGCAGAAGAGAGAGATGCTTGGATCCAGGGTGAGAAGATGGTATAAACGCACAGTGCAGGCTGCCACATTGTGAGGAAAACAGTATTTTTCACATCTCTCTGATGTGAAGCTCCAGTTTAAGTGAGGCAGGACAGGAAGAAAAGTGTAGGAGAATAATTTAACCTTTTCTTTTTTTTTTTAATTTACTTTTTCATCTTCAAAAGGACTGAAAGTGTTTAGCAAATGCCAGAACTCCTGGCATTCCTGCTGTCCCTGTTTAGACAGGATACAGTATTTCTTGGCTGTGCATGCAGCCCCCTTCTCACTTTCCCATTTGCACTGAATGCATTTAAGGACTGCTGTCCTGTGACCATAAAGTCAATTAGCATTGTAGCTCAAGGGGGTCCTTTTGATCTGTATTGAGAAGTCTTAGCAAAGGATGATATTTATGGGCTGTATCTAAACTAATAACTGTAAATGTGGCCAGAAGCATTTCTGGGCAGTGGAAGGCCCTCATCTGCCCTGGGGTCTGGCATGTTTCACCCCAGACAAGCTGACACTCCACTGGAACATTTCTGAGGCTCAGGTGGGTACTTCAAGCATGCCAGGGAGTGTTTGTGGTCAGCAGCCCTCTCATTTTGGAGGCTAAGACCATCTGCTAGCATAGATATGGGCTTGAACATGCCTTGGCTTCAGTGCCCAGGAATGCACCCAACCATGCTTGTTTTAATTGGATGGATGTAACTCGGGTGCCTTTGATAGATGTCTAATTTGGGAACTGTGTGTTCCTAGATTTCCACTAGAAACAATGGAAAGAGAGTAGCTTTTTCAGGACCACATCAGGGCACCTAAATCGGGTTTCTGCTCTGAATTGCTCTTTGAAGGAGCCCTGTTTCTCCATTCTATAGAAAGAGCCTTTCAAAGAAGAGTGTCCTCCTGCCTGGGACCTTAAATGTGTGTTGCATGAGAGCTCTCTGGGGTGTAATACCCTGCAGTAATTTCACTTACACTCTGTGTGGAACACACCATCTGCTGAGCAGTGCCAGCACTGAATGGATGGTCACACAGAGATTCACTCTTTCTGGCTACTGTGCTGGAAAAGAGGAGAGAGCCCTGTGGACACAGACCCAGAGTCCCACTGAAGTCACTTGGGGCTTCCTCAGCAGACAGGGGAGCCTGGGGAGCAGCTCAGCTGGACGCTGGTACATTTTCAGAATAATGTTTTAGTGGAAAAATGTGACAGCTTCATGAGGAGTAGGGTGGGCTGTGGCTGTGTTTTCTCCACCTGAAAGCTGTGCTGTGGTGAGGGTTTGCTATTCCCTTTTCATTTCATCATGAGCATTCATGAGCTCTACAGGAGAGCTGGAGAGGGTTTTTTTGGCAAGGGTTTGTAGTGATAGAAAAGGGTAATGGTTTTAAATTGGAAGAGGGCAGAGTTAGCTAACATGAAGAAATTCTTCCCTGTGAGGGTGGTCAGGTACTGGAACATGTTGGCTAGAGAAGCTGTGGATGCTGGATCCCTGGAAGTGTTCAAGGCCAGGTTGGATGGGGCCCTGAGAAAGTTGGTCTAGTGAAAGGCGTCCTTGCCCATGGCAGAGGGGTTGGAAACAGAGGATCTTTAAGGTCCCCTCCAGCCCAAAGCACTCCATGATGCTCTGATTCTATCACTGTAGTGCCAGAGAGCCTCTGTGTGAGAGCAAATTTGGAAACCTCATCCAGCACCAATGCAGGCATTATTTGAAAGAAAAAAGACAGAATCAGCCTTGGCTTCAGCAGCCACAAACAGGTGATTTTCCTGGCACTGATGGACTTCAAACTCCATGGTGTGAGGATTCAGTGTGATTTCAGAAAGGAAAGAAGAGTTGTAAAAGGCATTAAACTGCAAGGTGTAATCCTATAATTGCTGTGATGCTCTGTTGTACCTACACCTTGCTACAAATTATAACGTTAGCACAGATACTACTGCAGTATCATTACACTGTCAGGGACGTCTGCAACTGTAGCTGAAAAAAATGCCACGTTTTTTCTTAGAAATTTGTTTCCATGGTGGGTGGCACTTTATGGATTGGTTCATTTGCAGGGAAAGAATATCTGGCAACAAACATTTGCCAAAAAATATTCAGTTAATATGGGCAGAGAGTGGAGGTATTCTTTCAAAAGAAAGATTTTTGAAAGAGTGGGGGAAAAAAATGCCTTAAATTTGGGGGCTATAACATGGTTTATTGCAATGTTTTAGAAAAGAAAAGAACAAATGAAAGTAGTACTATATATAGGAGTCATCAAGTGACTGCAGGGAATTAAATGTGTTGGAGGAACTGCTGCACAGAGAACCGCCTGCGTAATTAAAGAACAGAGCTAATGGGCTCTGAGAAAGCTCCTCTGAGAAACTGCTTTCTTGAAATATTCTTGACTTTAAAAAAAAATTTTCTCACAAGGCCCCTTCCCCTTTAAATGCAATCTTCAATGGGAACATTATTTCAATGCAGAAAGAAATTGCAATACTATCTACATAAGAATATGAAACCCACCCACCCCTTAACTCAAATTCCTCTTTTTTACCAGGATATCTGGTCTAAAGTTTTGGGAGACAACTTTAAGGGAAGCCTGCATTTTCCCTGCATTGCCATATTCATGGATAGGATATGAGGGGCTAAACTTCAATGTCAGGGGATGAGACAACTCAAATATTTGCGTTGGGAGTATCACACCTTTTGAGAGAAACTAGAGAATTTGTCTTGTGGGAATGGAACAATGATGGAGATTCAGAGTGTCTAAATCTCTGCCAATGCACTGGGTGCTGCTGAGATGATACTGGAATCCTGTAATTCTGAGTCTGGAAAGAAAAAAAAAAAAAAAAGAAACATGGTAATAAATAATGTTTGCTTTAACCTTCTTGTGTTTCTATTCTCACCTCTCTACTTTATTGTTGTGGAACTTGACAGTTACACATGTTCAGCATTCATTATACACAAGTCCCCAGAGGAGCCTTTGGCAGCTGAGGGCTTGCTTATCCTTGAAAGAATTAAAATGAAAACTAAGAAAATGTTTCAGCAGAGTCTTACGGACACTAGAATGGAAAGCTGGCAATGGGGATTTGTGTCTGTCACTTTACAGGGAAGGTTTTTTATAGAAAGCCTGAAGGGGCAGCAGAATCACATCATTCCTGGCCAGGAATTGTTATAACAGACACAATGCTGCCATTGCCCTTCCCCTTCCCCTTCCCCACCCACCTCCTTTTCTCTCCACTCCTTTCTCATTCTCTTTTGTTTTCCCCTTTGTTTTCTATCCTGTTTCTTTGAATTTCTTTTGGAATGGCTTGGAGGCAAAGAGGCTCGAACAACCAGATCACTTTTCTTTCCCAAACCTGCCGCCCTATTGATACATTTTAATGACAATAGGTTATTTAACGTTATTTTAGTGCTAGTGAATGTTCCTCATTCTGACATGTCTCTTTGCAGAATATGTATTCTGTAGGACATATTGTCTCTTGCTTTTAAAATATTTGAGAGCTTTGGGATTTTTTTCATAGGGAAGGTTCTAAAAAATGATGTTTAAAAGCAAGTCTTAAATCCCTCCTCATCAAACAGTTCTCAGTGTGATTTGCTGACAGAAAAGGGGGGTATCTGCAGTTAAAATACTTTCAGAAATTCATACAAACCAAGGGCACGGTGTGTTCCTGGGCTGCCAGTGCACAGGGAGAGCACCTGTCCAGCCTCTCACCCACCTGCACCCCCAGGCCCTTCTGGGCAGAGCTGCTCTCCATCCCTTCATTTCCCAGCTGGATGGATCCTGGGGCTGCCCTAACCCAAGTGCAGCACCACATCTGCTCTTGTTAAACCTGATGGGATTTCCATGAGCCGCTGCTCCAGCTTGTCTGGGTCCCTCTGGATGGCCCCACCCTTCAGGTGTGTCAACAGCATCTCTCAACTTGCTGTCATCTGCAAATTTACATACATAGATCTTCCTAGTCCCTCTAATTATGGGCCTTTGAAATGATGATAATGTAAGGCTATTAGAAATTGAAAAATGGTCTCTATGTACAGCTATAGAGCAATTTTCCTGATCTCACTCACAAAAAGTAGTATTTGATGTTGAAGCCAGTAAATAAATTATAGCAGAATAGGAATTATTATGTATCCCTTTGCAAGAATTATAATTTTATGAGAAAGAGGTCATCTCTAACAAAACTAATTTTCTTCTGCAGAGTTACAGTTTGGTTGATATGGTAACTACCTTGATAAAGTACATTTGTTCTTTAATAAAGTACATTTTTTTCTTAGGCAGTGTTACTATGTATTGAATTGCATTTGCATTAAAAAGTAGCACTCTACAATGGATTAAAAGCTGACTGATCTCATGTAGCAGGTGTCAGTGGAAAGTCATAATTCCTGGTGCAACTGTGAAGGGATATTTAGCACTTCTGGTGCTATTAAAAATTTCCATGAATTCTGTGGATATAAATGCAAAATCTTTGCTGATAAAAATTTTGGATAAAGCAAATGACTAACAGAATTTTAATAAGGTTGCAGACAAGAAAGAAGTTTTAAACAATACGTATTTAAAGGCAAGTACAAGCAGAGGATGTAACGAGGAGCAGAGGCTGAAAACTCAGGTCAGTCAGCTGTACTTTCTCTTCTGTAAATCTGTAAAGATTTACAAATTAGCAGAGCCTTATCTGCAGTGCAGATTTTGTTACTGTCTCTGCCATTTTCAGTGGGTGCTCATTGCTGCAAATCCTCTGAGCATCACAAGTGTTTGCTCAGAGTTTTGCCTGGAAGCAGCAGAAAAAATGGGCATGAATGGTCTTGACACTAAAATGTTCACCTTTGCCAGGGCTTTAATAGAGAGGCTCCAACAGAGGGAGGGCAGCTTTCATCTTGCCTTCCCCACAATGCAGCCCTGGGTGTGGCAATGAGACCTGGTGGCACCTTGGGACTGATGGATGTGCTGTCAGTCCAGCACTCTGCTCCTTTGGACAGAGCTGTGCTAATAACTGGGATGGGAAAGTACCAACCTCGTTTGAGCCTCTGCAAATTATTTTGTGGCTGGAAAGTCCCTGGAAAGTGAGCATTGCAATAAACTTCTTTCCCTTGCCAGCTATTTTTTGCTCATTCCTTAGATGCAGGAAGGAAGGGAGAAGCCAAAAGAAGCACAGGATATTTGTAAAATAAAAGCAAAAGTGAGGCTACAATTACTTTATCTTTACTACCAACTTTAAGAGTTAGTAAACGATTGTCCCTATCAATATTCGTCCATGTAAAAGGTCCTTTCCACATTTTTTGAAAGCCCCTCTCAATTAGTGGAAGGTGCTATAAGGTCCTCTTGGAGCTTTCCCTTCTCCAGGCTGAACAACCCCATCTCTCTCAGCCTGTTTTCACAGGAGAGGTGCTCCAGGCCTCAAATTATCTTTATGGCCCTCCTCCACACCTGCTGTCATAAGTCCAATATTATACATATAATTATATGTATTTATTATTGTTATTGTTGTTGCTACTATTGTTATTGTTGTTTTTGTTATAATATTGAACATACACAGACCTGATATCTCTACCAGTTCTTTTCATTAAACTGATCCCTTGAGCTACCTGTCCCCATTGTTTACAAGTGTGCAATAGCCTATTGATCTGTGAAAAGAAAGCATAAATAAAAGTTATTTCAAAGGTTTGGCTGGAAAGGGGTGGATACATGGACAGTGCTCTGTGGAAAGCATTTGTCTGCAATTGTGTTGACACTAATTGGGAGCATGAGCAATGGCAGACAAAGGCTGGGTATTGTCATGACTGTTTAAAGCCTGTGTGTAGGGATGGATGGTCTTCAAACTTTTAGTCATTTAACTCCAACTTCTTCTCGAACACACTCAGGGTGGTTTTCCAGAGTAGGAGCTGTCCTTTCTGAAAAGTTTCAGCAGTGCCCCAATGTCAGCTGGCCTTTCAGAAGTTCCCTTCCAGCCAAGCTGAGAGTGGAAGCACATTCTGTGTTTTCTTTTTGTGACTTTCATGCAGATTTATGGACAGGAGAAAGACACAAACCCAGAGTGTTGTCCCAAGGGATGGAAACTGATGTCCCATCTATTCCTGTCTGGTCAGGCAGAAAAAAGTGGCTCAAAACCAGACACAGTGTATGGGTGTCTTATCCATTATGAAGTTAGGCTATGGGGTAGGGTATTTGGGATGTGCCTGCTATAAGCTATAGGGAGAGGAAAGGTATTTAGGATGTGCAGAGCCTGGGATGGAATTATTGCTGAGGTGATACGTGCAAGTTCTGAACAAAACCCAGAAGATCAGCCTTTGTTAGTTCTGCAGCTTCCAAAATGATGTGTTTGCTTGGGATAATTTTGTACTGGTTCTTTTGCTTTTCAGATGTCCTGTGTCCAAATGTCCACGTGGAAGGAGACCGGTTCAAACACACCAGTGGGGGGACTGATGAGATTCCAGGTAAACAGACACACCTTTCTGCTGTCCCTCTGGGAACTGAAATAGCATAACTGTACATTTCTTACGAGGTGCTCTGATTCATTACACCTTTCCTAGATGGAATTTTCTTATTCCAACACACGTTCAGTGGTGAAGAAATGTATTAGAAACTGTGAGGCTCCAAGTAAATTATCTGTTGACAGCCAACATCAAATTAATCACAAACTTTCTTTTGATATGGCATCAAATTAAAAAGCCAGTGGAGCTTAGTGGAATAGCTAGAGAAGTGCAATAAGTCTTGGAGATCACTTTTTTCTTACCACTGCACATTTAGTGAGTTTTAATGTCCATTTATTTGATATGTGATTGTTGTGGAAATCCAAGCATAGTGGTAATTACCACTGGAGAAATGTTTATGTGTGCATTTTTATAAATAAGAGATTTTCTGAAGCACTGGTGAGACATCAAGGGGAAATACAGTCTGGTGATATCTCTGCTTTTCTGTGAGGTCTGATATATCTTTTCAGCCAGCTGAAGGACTTAATGTCAGATATTTGTGTGGACTGTGTCTCTCTTCTAGCCTCCCAAAACTGCTTGAGCTGTTGGCAGAGAAAAGATGTCCATCAAGGTTGCATTAGAAATAATTGTGAGTGACCCAAGGACATAAGTCACTGCTGTGGGAGGCTGAAGGTTCTTCTGCAGCTTGATTCCGAGTAGAATTTCTCAGTGTTTGACAGCTTTGCTAATAACTCAGATTTTTTTCATTGGAGGATTGTCACTGCCTGCACAAAATATCAGCTCCAACTGTGCTATCTGTCTTATTTTGGCTGCAGTCTGATTAAATCTGAGCCTGTGATAATGTTGGGTGTTAACATCTTTTGTGATCATTAGACCCAAGCAGATTATCCCCATACACCTCTTTTGAATTGCTCTCTCTTGCTGGGTCTTGCATTAACCTGTGCTCAAAGTCCTCCTGTCTCTGGGCTGGGCAAACTTTAGAGCAACTCAGCCCTACTGATTCTGAATGGACTTATCTGCAGTGGGAGCAGCTGCTCAAAATGAGTAGGAGGATTGTGTCCCTTCTCAGATGATCACCTTCTGTGTGACTCTTTACAGAAGAATGGAGCTACAAGTGGATTTCTATTTCCAGTTCCTGAATTTTGATTCAAGTGTTAACTAGTAGACTCTATGCTTTTATTTGATTTCTAAAATATATCTTTTGTTGAGCAACATACAGGATAGAATCCCAATTCATATCTGGCACAAACATTTTGGGTAGAGTGAGTTGTATGTGCCTATATGCAGTAATATTCATATATATTATAT